>CAVNYN010218119.1:0-18802 GCA_963692815.1 Nyctanthes arbor-tristis | reverse complement strand
ATTTGATCCAACAAATTGGTGTAAATCAAGCCAGAAACTGGATCTTTGTAGGTAATATTTTTGGCTGATAACAGAGCATAATCAAGATTTATCTGGGCAGGTTGGGGTATCCAAGCAAAATAAGTATAAACATCAACAAAGAAAAATGACTTGGTCCGGTCCAAGAAACGGAGCAATGGCCGAATAACCTTTTCCCTAACGTCGGACCGGAAAGTACCATTCGACGGCGGGAATGAAGATTCCAAAGCATCCATCGCCAGAGGGGTCCCAATTTTAATCTTTTTGAGCCCAAATTTCTTGACGGACCATCGTATTTTACGCATTGCAGGGACGAGATTGAACCAGGTAGTGTTGGGGGGATTGCTCAGAATCTCATTCCCCACAAGAAGGTAACGGATGAGGGCTTTGGGGTAGAAGGGAACGACATTGGTTTTGACCCATTCATCAGCTAGTGATTGGTTAGAGGAAATATTAGAGATAATTTCATTTGGGACCATGACTGAAACTTGGAGATCAGTGCCCTTAAGAGCATTGAGGATTTTTTGATTCGCATCATAGATTTTGACCCGTTTGGCTCCCAGTTTCTTGATTAATAGAACGGAATCTGACTGAGTGGGTAGATTGTTTCCCAGTTGGCCGTAGCATATCCCAATCTTGGGCAACATTTCTCCACCTGCAAATCAAGAAAACAGCACAATGAACAAATACAACAAATAATAATAACCTATTTGTGTGTACGATTCAAGAAAGAAGCAAGCAGATCTTACTCGAGAAAGGGAACAGAGCTAGAAGAGACAGAAGAAGAAGAAGAAGAAAAGCAAAGAAACCCATCTCCTAGATTTTCCTCCAGCACTGGTTCAGCGTGTGTATATTTAGTGCAGCAGAAGGAAACGAAAGATATTGGAAATTTATGGAGTTTCGAAGTTTATAGATCCGGGACGAGAGAGAGAGAGAGAGGAGCACGTGTGTGAAACGTTGAGATGAATAAGCAGGTACGTTGGGGCGCGGTTTCGCGTCGCCCTCCTATTCGTCGTCATGTTGTGATGGAACCAAGGATGGAGTCAGCTATTTTCAGAATAGGTAATGCTATCTACAATTTAATTGATATTATTATATTAAAGGATGAATTAATAATATATAGAGTCTTTATTGATTTAATGACTATTAAAGAAATGATAATTAAATATGAGACTGATCTCTAATTAAATAAATAACATTATTCTATCAAAATGTGTTGTCTTTGTATTTTAGTTTTCTGTTTTCATTTAAAAATACTTTTTCAATTTTTTATTTTAAGATTGCTGTTTTGAGAAAATAAAAAACAAGTTCTATTGGAATTGAAACACACCTTCAGTTTTAAAAAACAACAATCAAATAATACATTTTTAGTTTTAAACTTTTCAAATTGTTCAATTTGGTCATCATCTTCAATCCCCTCTCCTACCTTCTTGGGTGACCACCATCTGACGGTGTTCAACCACCAGATATGGTGGCTTTCTTTGTCGATAAATTGAGTCTAGTGTTATTGCCAACACCGACTGTTTTATGGCGGTGCGAAGTGGTGTTGTTGCCACGAATGGTGGTGTTTAAGATTAAAAATGAATATAAAAATAAAAATTGAGATTTAGATGTAATTAATGTAGGTTCAAAAACCTGAAAATGCATTTTTTACGTTTTTAAATTTTAATATAGAAAACATTGAAAACAAGAAAAAATCGTTTTTAATTTTCTTTATAAATTCCGTAGTTGTTTTCTGAATTGCATTTTTTGAAAATATAAAAGAGAACGTGTTTTCATTATTTTAGAAACACAAAACATTCTAAAAACAGTAAAGAGAGATCGCAGAGAAAAAAGTGTGAGCCAATGTGAGCAAATTTATTTTTTCTCATTTTTTCTTTAAAATAAAAGAGAGGATGAAGGAATATAAATAAATAGTAGAAATTTGTATGGTGTGTGTGTGTGTATGTATATATATATATATATATATAGTTGAATATGATTTATTTGACCAAATAATTTGAAATAGAATTGGAAAAGAAAAATTGGAATGCTATTTTGTTTTTCTTTTGAGAATGTAGTTTAGATTATGATGAAAAGTTAAAATATTTTAGGCCAAAATAGAATTGTTGGTTAAGATTGTGCTTAAAAATATTATTTTTTAGAAAAACCCCACTGAACAAATTGTAAGGCTCAGTTTGGAATTGCTGTTAGATGCTCAACTTTTACCTTTTTGAGACGGACATTTGATAAATGTGTTTGGTACAGTTTAGAAAAAAATGATTATTAGAAAAGTAATAAGATCATTAAGAAGTATCAGAAAGGTTCTCAATTTTTGCTTTTAACTTCTTTAATTAATAATAACTAAATTATTGATTTTAGCCGATGAGGCTTTAGCTCATTTGGTTAAGGGGTTAAGGTTAAGACCTTACAATTTAAAAGTCCCAAGTTTGATACTTTATATGTGATTTATCTACATTTTATTATAGTTTGTAGTCCTTTATATATGGAGATTTTATTATTGATTAATTTGTTTTATATTTTTTTATATACTAGATAAATATGGAGAAAATTTACAAATCCCAAAAATATATTTTGTTTAAATTTTGTCATTGAATCATAATTTATTTAATTGTACACTATAGATGCCTATTTTATTTTATTTTATTGTGTATTTTTATAAATTAATTGGTTAATTCATAATTTCAAAATAATTTTTTAATCCAAAAGAAATTTCAAATAATTTTTCACATATAGTCCCCAACTTTTACACTTTCTGTTAGCTGGATTAACAATATTTTCTTCAACGCCATATGTCCCTAATCTTTTATAAATTCAATCGTAAGAATATAAAAAATAGCAAGAATAACTAATAAAAAGGAAAATAATTTTTTCTCCACCTATCTATATACATCCTACTTATATCCTCAATCTGGCTAGAAAAGACAAATACCTCAAGCATTTTTTTTTTTTAATTTTGGGAGAAACTCCTTTTTTCTATCATTTCTGACAATATTGAAATGAGCATATATCAAAATGGGGGTCTTCTCTTTTTATGTTAGAAAAAACTGTTAGAATTTATCATTTATGGCTGACTTAGAGATGGCGATGAGTAGGTAGGTAGGCTGTGGTTTTTTTTTCTTTTCTTTTTATTAACTTTTCATTTTTCAAATTCTTTTTTATTTTTTGTTTAAAAAGTAAGGGTGGTTAGGGAGGGGGGAAAAGAAGTAAAAGGTGTAAAGGCCATTTTTATGGATTTAGAAATTTTATGTGTGAATTTATGAAAAGTTACATATTTTTGATATTGAAAGAAAGAACGGGAACCCAAATGATACATTGAGCAAACGCGAGAGGCTATATGTGAAATTTATCCATAAAAAAAGAGCAATGGATCAAAGTCGTAAACCGCTATTTTATTTTTTTATTTTTATTTTGTTCCTCCAAAGAATCTACGATGATGAAATTCGTAAACAAATGAATTGGCAATTTTTTTATAGAGTCAGATGGTATTCATATCTATTAATTTTTTTTACTTGTACAAAACACTAGAACCCATCAACTTTCCTTCAAATCAAATATTGTGATATAAGCATGCTCGCTCTGTAAACAAAACACGTGTGTCTCCACAAAAAAATTAGAGTGACTATGTACAAATTAACTAGTTGCGCTTCAACAATTGGAATAATATAAAATGGTAGAACAAGCTAGCTTACTCAGAATAATTAGATGTGAACCGTGTGTAAATAAC
The DNA here is from genome assembly GCA_963692815.1 of Nyctanthes arbor-tristis. Lineage (NCBI taxonomy): Eukaryota > Viridiplantae > Streptophyta > Magnoliopsida > Lamiales > Oleaceae > Nyctanthes > Nyctanthes arbor-tristis. Next base: position 15,057 of record CAVNYN010218119.1, on the reverse strand, counting down.
ATTTTTCGTTTACATAAACACAATGTTTGTGTGCACAGCATAGAGACCCCACATACCACCTGACAAAAATATAGTAATTTTGTTATATGAGGAATGATATATATGCCACACACCAACACGTTATATGGCAAAAAATCCCCTAAGTTAATTGGTTTTCCTTTTTCTTTTTTTTCTGTTTTTTCCTTTATTATTTGGTTCCTACTCCGTTATTTATTTTATTTTATTTATTTTTTGAAAGCCTATCTGCTAATTTTTAGTTGTGTAGTATGCAACAAGAATATAATATAGTCACATTGACTAGTATTTTTTATGCAACTACACAAATTTATTCATAGTTAATTAGATTTAGAAAACTAGGATTAATTTTAGTTGGTTTTATTCACATACTAAAGAAATGCATTAGGAAAGATAAGGTACGACTTTCTGAAGAATAATATGGCATACCTTTTTACTTATTAACTTTACCTTTTCGGTAAAGAAAAGTTAGAAAAAAGAGGAAACGGGCATCGCCTTTGGTAAGCGGAGAATCGATTCATATAGCTAAAGACTAAAAGTGAATTTATATTTACTTTTAGTTTTTCCTTTAAAATACATAATAATATGTGCATGATAAATGGTTTCAAGATGGTCAAGTGTTGTGAGGTTTAGTGAAGTGTTGTGTTATAGAATTTAAAGTAAAGATTTCAACAACTATACCTTCTACATGATCAAGGGGCTTGTACTAGTGTTAAAGAGATGTCACCCTGGCCGGATATTTCATTCGGTTTCGAGTCAACATCCCCACTTATATATAATTAATATAATAATCCCCATATTATACTAAAAAAATATTATAAAAGTATGTTGGAAAAAATTCTAGTACCCAGGAGTATTAAATCCGATACTCCTGACTAATTAGGGATCCGCATGTAAATTCAAAGGGCCCAAATTTTTATTTAATTTGGGCCATAAATAAATATCTCATGTGAGTTCTTAATTAGTCAAGATTGTTCAATACTCCTCTTGAAGTACCAGAATTTTATCCATATTATATTAATGAATAATAAAATAATAATTCAACCATCTAAAGTTGAAACTAGAGACTCATAACTCCTTTAATATAATCTCAACTAGAAAAGTAAAATATAATTTTTGACACATGAATAAATAATAAATCTATTTTCACATGATGGAATGGAATGGTATCAAACATTTATTTATTTATTTATTTATTTTGGAAAGGTATCAAACATTAATTTTAATAATAATAATATTTTTTTTTTGATATTACAGGGGAATTGTAGGGGAGGGGAATCAAACCCTCGACCAAGGGTATAACAACTAACACGGATGCCACTAGACTACAAAGGTCTTGGTAATAATAATAATAATATTTATTATTATTATTATTATTATTATTATTGTAATAATTAGAGAATGCCCGACAAAAATTATATTCTAAATAAATAGTGTGCTTAAGTATTAGGTAAGCTTGAGTCACGGGTGTGCGCTTACACTAATCACATTCTGCTAGATGTGCATTGTCACGTCCAAAACTTTAATTTAACGTTTCTTAATATACAGGGGAATTATATTCACACTACACTTTTTACTAAACACATCACACACTAATTATATTCAGTATCCTTCATCTTTTTAAAATTTTAGATTAAGCCATTAACTTTTTCTTTGTTGTATTTTTTTCTCAATCCTTTATCGATTATCACATTTGTTATCTAATAACGATTTCTATCTAAAAATTTCAGAGTGAAAACCACTTAAATCTTTTGAATAAAGAAAAAAATAAAACCTATAAAAATAAAATTACATATTTTTTTATGACTTTAAGATAAAAAAAGAACTTTTTCTATAGTTATAATCATCACTAAGAAATAAGATATAAAAATTAAAAAATGTTTAGAAAAAATTCAATAATATTTCTTTCAGCTCCAGTTTTATAAATTATAAAATTGAAGAGCTTCAAAATAATAAATATGTTGTGTAACTATAAAAATTATAGTGTTAATACATTTCCCCTAATATATATACTCTTTTAAGTTATTAATTAATAACAAAAACATGTCATTTATGTGCTCCACTCGACCACCCACCAACCAAAGACAAGAAAAAAATAATAATAGAAACGTAGAAAATCCCTGCAAAATATTCCCCCACTTTATGACCCCACCAGTCCTTTCTCCCTTTACGCTATCTTGTCCATTTTGCCTTTGGCAGCTTTTCAATTTCACCATTAATGAGGTTAAGAAAATGTGAAGCACTGACTAATTAATTCTTCATATCTCTAACAGAGAGATGATTTAAATAAAATTGAGAAGCGTAACCAAGGCTTCTCTATATTGAGAGTTAATTACCTGATATATAACTGTATTTTTAAAAAATTATCTTAAATATCATTGTACTTTAAAACTTACTTAAAAATGTCACTAAACTTTTAAAAAGTTATCTAAAATGTCATTGTACTTTAAAACTTACTCAAAATGTCACTAAACTTTCAAAAAGTTATCTAAAATGTCATTGTACTTTAAAACTCACCAAATATGCTACTAAACTTATGAAAGTGTTATCTCATTTGCCACCCCTATTAAAAAATGTAACATACTTGATGACATAGCTAACGAAATTTACCACGTGGCATCTTTACCGTTATTTTTTTAACCAGGTGTTGATGAAGTGACAAATGAGATAATATTTTCATAAGTTTAGTGGCATATGTGAAAAATTTTATAAAATACAATGACACTAAAACTTTTCCCATATACCACTAAACTCATGAAAATGTTATCTCATTTGCCACTCTGTCAACACCAGGTTAAAAAAATAACACTCAAGATGCCACATGGTAAATTCCGTTAGTCATGTCATCAAGTCCGTTACATTTTTTAACAGGGGTGGCAAACGAGATAACACTTTCATAAGTTCAGTGGCATATCGGGTGAGTTTTAAAATATAATAACATTTTAGATAACTTTTTAAAAGTACAGTGGTATTTTGTGTAAGTTTTAAAGTACAATGACATTTGATATAACTTTTTGAAAGTACAGTGGCATTTCAGGTAATTAACTCCTAGATTGACACTTGGGCTCTTGAGTTTCTTGATTAACTCACATTGGGCGTAATAAATCGCAATCTCGGGCCTGGAGATAAGATATCGCAAAATCGTCTTGCAAAAACCTATAAACTTCTGGTACTTGAGAACTATTTTTTCTTTTTTGGATGAAAATAATATTAATTCAAATCATCCACAATACAACATTTCACAGAGTCCTGGGTTCTTCCTTCCAGGTGAAGGACAAGCATTTCTAAAAACCAAACCGAGAATATGCTACTATTTGCATTCCTACGAACAAATTCACATTGAGCAATAGACTGGTTATTCATCAAGTTGACAAATTTTGGACTAGAATTCCAGCATCGCCACTATTGATTGAATTTCGGATTGCCTCCAGTGTTAGAATTGATGTCCAAGGTCCAATTAGTTGGACCGGGTTTAATCGGACTGAGATTACTTAATTCGACTGTTTAGTTGTAGGCCCGTGGAAGCCCAAATATGATTAGGGTTTTACATCATACAACTATAAATATGCGTTTTGTGTTTAGAGTTTAGGTGTGAGACGATTGGGATAATTCTTATGACGCATTCTACACAATGTGATTGTGAATATTCTATCAATTTCTTGCTAGCACATGAAATTGATAGAACCCTAAACATACTCCCATAAATCCACTTTGTATTGTTCGATGTTGTGAAGTTCCAAATCCATTCTTGCCGTATGGATTACTGTTAGAGGCTGGACAATTAGACAGTTGTAGTGATGGGCATTGCTCTAACGGTTAAATAGGATTTGCTATTCATGGAGTTCATCAAAGAGGTATTTTTTCATAATGAATTCTTTTAAAGTGCAAGGTCGATTCAAGACATAGGAATTGAATGTTTATTTAATTTCCGCTGTGCATAAATATTGTTTAATTCCTAACAGTAGTATCAGAGGCTGTCTTGTTACTTGCTAGAATTTGTTACCTTTGATGAATTTGCACAATAATTGTTATTGTTTTATATATCAATTTGATTTGTATTATTGACTACCAAATTTGAAATTCGATTTCAAAGAGAGAAATCTAAATTTGATTTAGAATTTTCTTGGTATTGAGCGAAAAAACAGGAAAAAAAAGAAATCGCAATGGCAGATCTGAATGGCCGTCGGAATAGTTTTGGAGGCGAATGGTTACTAGTGGGGCCGCCGCAGTAGCAAGGCGCTGCTGGAGCGGCGCAGCAGTAGCAGGGCAGAACCAGCAACGCTGCAGCTGTAGCGCAAACAGCAGCGCGGACAGGCTGTTGCGCTGTTGCTAACAAGAGGCGCCGGAAAACTGCGAACAAGAGGCGTTCGGATTTTCTGGCACCTACTGCTACCATCGGCGACTGGGGCTGCTTTTGAAGCAGCGCTCACGGGGTGCCGGTTTTTGGAGCGGCGGCTAGGGTTCAGCCACTGCTACCGCCGCTGTCCAACTTGGGGACGGGGGCCTGCTTTGCAATTTTAGAAATCGCAATGCAAACCCCCATGTTTATGACATGTGCATGAAGGTCCTAGAATTTCTAAAATTATAAGACAAGTCCTCTAAGTTTTGGAAATTCTTAGATTGACCCAGAAGTTTTAGAAATTTTAGAATCAGTCTCAAAATTTTCAAATTTGACAAATTGGTCTATAGGGTTTGAATTACAACAAGTTTTTTTGTAAAATTTTGGAAAATTTTTCAATTCAGTCAAAATTTAAACTTTATGGAAATTTTACCAAAATTGTTTATTTGGACAAAGTTAGATTTTGACTTAATTCAAATTGTGATTTCAACCCTAATTCTTTTCAACCCTAATTGGAAAGAAAAATAATCTTAGAGAAGATCTTAACACAAGATGAAAATGATAAAATTACTCTTCAGTCTCTGAAGTATTAGATACTGGATATTGATCCTATTTTTTCGAAATATAAATGAGTCTGAAATAGAATAGATCACTGCTGACTAGAAAATAGGACCTATAGTAAGAAATGAAGGAATTGTTGCTCCATTTAAAACCTATTACCTGACTTACCTTTTGTTTTGGGATAAGAATATTGATATTATGACCGAGTTCTTATGAATAACATTATTTCTGACTCATGTTTGGACGTAAATAGTTGTTCCATTGAGATTGAGAATAATGGTTATTCTTAATTATGAAATCTACTAGAGAAATAAGATTGATAATATCTGGATTGAGGTATAAAAAATAATCTAGATTATATCCAATTCTGACATTAAAGACAAATAAGTCCTAATCTATATTGATGTATTTGGACAAAAGTCTACAAATGTCAGGTATAGCTTTTCTTGCTTTGTCAAGTTCAATAATGACTGTATTGGATATGGTTTTATATACTTGATAATATTTATGTATGAAAGTTTTGAATTGTTCAAAAAGTTCAAGCAAGAATCGAAAAGCTATGTAGGTAACTCTTAGATATGATCTAAGTGAAGAATATTTATGGGTATAATTAATTATCTAAAGAGAATACGATTCTCTTGCAGTGAGTTCCTATAAATACACCATTCTATAATGGTGTATTTTAAGGGAAATTGTACATATTAGATATGTTACAATTTGATATGCCAAACAGTTATTCTAAACTTGTTTTGGGATATGCAATAGAGATTGCATGTTACACACTAAAACGTGTTCTATCTAAGTTGATTAATGAAACTCAAAATTATTTTATGTAATGACACTTTTAGAAAGTGTATCAAATGTTTCTTTGTGAATTATCCAACAGGAGTTGTTGGACACAATTTATACTCCACATTTGAGATAAATGTCATCTTATGTTGTATTCTTAGAGAAATTGTTTGTTCTAGGAAAACAGTAGGAGTGATTCTTGAAGGGGTTCAAGAAACCATGAAAGAATTTGACCGTCCAGATGTACTAGTGAACATACTTTATTTGATGATGTGTAAACTGGTAATAAAAATATGGTAACACATCAGCTCCGCACAGACCGGGTAGAGGAATCAATCTATTTAAGGATATGATCCTGTGATTTTCAATATTGGATTGATAATTAAAGGTGATAAACCTACCATTTACGCAGAATGACAGGTCAAAGTGTTGACCTAGAACCTAGAAGGGAATGTTTGATGCAGTAGAATTCATTGTGAGCTCCACGACAACCAAAGTGTGGACTTTGATTGACTTGTCAGAATAGACAAGACCTATATATTGTAAATTGATTTACAATCAAGACGTTAACATGGATGATAATGCTCAAGTTTAAAAGAGACGAGATTGGTAGTGGAGGTTTAAATCAAAGACAAAAGTTGACTTTGACAAAACCTTATTATCTATAATTATGTTTGTGTTAAATTTGAATTCTTGATGCTAAGGTAGCATGTTTTGAGATTTGACAAATGGATGTCAAAATTGTATTCCTCCATAGGAATGTCAGTAAGGATGTATATGATACAATATGAAAGTTTTGAATTTATAAAGTCAAACGGAATATTAATCAAACATTATATGAGCTGAAACTTTCATTTTGATGAGATAATCAAAGTGTTTGATTCTCTCAAAAATGGAGAGGAATAGTGTGTAGAAGAAGTTAGTGGGAGTCAGATTGTGTTTATAATATTGTATAGAGATACATATTATTGAAACACGATATCTCCATATATAAACAGAAAATCTAAAGCTTTTCTCCATATATAATTTGGGAGATGTAGCATACATCTTTGGGATGTAGATCTATAGAGATAGATCTAGAAGCATGCTTGACCTCTCCAAATCCATGTACATAGATAAAATCTTAAGAAGATTTTGTATAAAAGAGTCCAAGTGAGGACTTTGTCCCATAGGATGGGATCACTTTCATAAAACAAGTGTTACAAAACACATGTTGGGAAAAATTACATGGATAGAATTCGTTATCCATCTGGTATGCAATGCTATGTACTGGACTAAATGTTTCACATGTTTTGAGGGTCAAAAGAAGACTTTAGGAGAATTCTGATGGGAAACATCTAATAACAGTCATGAATATTCTTAAATACTTGAGAAGCACTTAAAAATATGTTCTTAAATTATGGTGAAATATGAACTAAAAGTTTATGGATTTATTGATGTTAGTTCTCAGTCTGAAAAGACTAAAGAATTACCCCATTTAAGAAAGTATTTACTCATAATAATAGCGTGATCAACTGAAAAAGAGTTCCAGATATTAAGCCTTACGCATAGCTACTCTAGAAGTAGTAAATGAAGCAGTTAGATCGTAAAGTTCATAATTGAACTTGAATTTGTTCCTAACATTGTTGATCCAATAGAGATTGTGATAACAATAGAGCCATAGCACAAACGAAGGAAATTTAAAGTCTCATCAGTGATCTAAGTATATTTTTAGGCATTATATCTCTTTGGAAGAGATGATATAAAGTGATAGAGAGATTGAACGAATCCATCTAAACATACAAGAAATCTTATGACAAAGTTGTTGTCATAGTATGATGGTCATGATAAATCTATATGTATTAGATACAATAGATGTTGGATCTAATATTATGGGATTATGGTGTTGCAATCTGTATTGGACATTGATGTGCATAAACACCTATTAATTAATGTATTCAAGTGACAGACCTATTATTAAGATAAAAGTTACCTTGTAAAATAATAGAGTCCGTCGAATAAGATTATAGTAACTTATTAATCACAAAGAGTTGTGATTGTGTGATGTAAGTTACATACTTATTCTTAAAATATCCCTAGTCAATGAAATAATGATATACAGATATCATTATTGCGAATAGACTAGCATGTATCGCATTTCTTTCTTAAAGAAAGTAACTGATCTCACGAGTTAGGATGTAGGGGCATTCGAATGGACACATGGATGCATTGTTAGTTGAACATGTATTGGATGGCTCACTTAGAGATACCACATGGTAAATTATCCAAGCGTCAGTGATTGATCTCTAATGGACGGTTGTGGAATTAGTCCTTTGACTTGAGAATACAATAGAATCTTATGTGATGATTGTTATACTTAATTGGACATTTGATGAAACTCTAGCCACGTGTTATCAGGAAGATGTCGTACCGATATGCTGAAAGTTGTATGAAGGTTGTGAGTATCTAAGATGATGATTCATCACTCTTGGATAATGGGGGATTATAACCTGCTTTTCGCCTACTCTAGTTGATATAAATTCCTCAGTTGGGGTGAAGTTATAGATTGAAAAGTTTTCATCATAACTTAGTTTGATTAACAAAGAGTTAATGTAAATAACATAATTGGTTGTTATGAGATTGACGCATTTTCATATCTCTTAACTGATTGAGTTATATTAATGAATGATTATATTTCCACGGTAACCGTACATATAAAGGCTTGTCGTACCACATGACTTTCCCGTGACATGAGTTGCCTTGACACATTGCTAGATGTCAATCTTAGACTGCGACGTAAACTGATCGATCTAGGTGAATTGATGATAAACTAAAATAGAGATTTTGGTTAGTTTGATACTAATTGGATAGAATAATAGTATCATGATATTTGCCATCGTGAGTGGGAGCCTAATGGGTCACACACAAAGGTAAGAGTTGGTGATTTGGAATGGACTTTGTCCAAGTGGGAGATTGTTAGAATTGATGTCCAAGGTCCAATTAGTTGGACCGGGTTTAATTGGATAGAATTAATTAGTTAGATTAATTAATTGGACCGCTCAATTGTAGGCCCATGGAAGCCCAAATATGATTAGGATTTTACATCCTACAACTATAAATAGGCGTCTTTTGTTTAGGGTTTAGGTATGAGACGATGGGGACAATTCATATGACGAATTCTACACAATGTGATCGTGGATATTATGTCAATATCTTGCTAGCACGTGAAATTGATAGAACTCTAAACATATTCCCATAAATCCGCAGATGATGAGCATTTCTCCAACAGTCAAATAGGATTTCCTATTCACGGCGTTCATCACAGAGGTATTTTTCCATCACGAATTCTTTTGAAGTGCAAGGTCATTCTAGGTATAGGAATTAGATGTTTATTTAGTTTCCGTTGTGCATATATATTTTTCAATTCCTAACATCTAGTATGGCGCAACAATATGATTCCACAACTTCTATATGAAGCCCCTTTTCAATTGCTAATTGAATTCCCATAAGAACTGCCATGCATTCGACAAGCAAACGAGAGAGCCAACCATAAAAAACATGAGCTGCTCCAAACAAAAAGTCTTTCCCATCATTACGAACAATAATTTCCATTGTAAAAAACCCGAAGCCTTCCTTCACGGTAGCATCCACATTCATCTTCAACCTACCGCAACTTGGCTTTTCCCATTTCTTCAAACTCACCGATCCATAATTTGTCCTAGACCCTTTCATCGGCTTCTCAGCACATTGAAATTCATTAATAAGACAAGACGCATTAGGAATGACGGTCTTGCTATGGATACAAGTCGGGTTCCATTATGGAGCTCGGTCGCCAATCACAGGCTGACACCTCACTTGGCACGGGTGAGATGTTAACATCTCATTGGAGACCGGGCTCCGTAAGGAACCCGGTCCTGGTTTCTTAGAGTTGGCCCAGGAATGACGGTCTGGTTATGGAAACAAGGCTAGGTTCTGTTACGGAGCTCGGTCTCTAATCACAGGCTGACGCCTCACGTAGTACGGGTGAGGTGTCAGCATCTCCTTGGAGACCAGACTCCATAAGGAACCCAGCCCTGGTTTCTTAGAGTTGGCCGTAGGAATGACGGTCCGGCTATGGCGCTAGGCACTAGGCATTCTGGTGCTAATTCTTTTTGCGGAAAAAATGTAAGTTGTGGCCATACCAAGACTTCCAGGCAATAACATTAAACGATTCAAACTCTTCACTTGAAAAGAATTTCCACACTTGCAGTAATATTTTCCAGGCTGAAGCTTCATTCTCAGCAAGAAAATGCCAAATGCTAGAGGACCAAACCTGTTTTGCCCACTTATAGAAGACTAAAGCATATACCACAGATTAATTGTTGCTGCCACAGCAATCGCATACTGGGATCAAAGAGATTTTCCTTTTGCACAAATTTTCCTTCGATGGGAGAATATCTATCATGACTTTCCACGCAAAATCTTTAACCTTAATTGGTAATTTCAGGTTTCAAATGACTTGCCACCGTTTCCCTAAAGGATTTGAACATGGATATGGATCAGCCTCTACCAACGGAGATGCGATATGGTAGCCTGATTTAACCGAGTATTCACCTGACCTTTCAAAATGCCAAATTGGAGTGTCAGGCAGATTGTGACAACCTCTTTGTCAATAAATAGAAAGCTTCAATGAAAGGCCAATTCCACGACCATCACGAAAGAGAAAATCTTCCACAAGAAGGGAAATTGGCATAAAAGAGAATGGACAAGGGAGCCAGGAAGATGAGAAGAAAGTGATGGATGTACCATTCCTGACACGCCAATGAAGTTCCCTTTCCAATAGATTTTCTCCCCAAAGAATACTCCTCTATAGATAGGAACTATCTCCTTTGACTTCGGCATGCATAAAATGAGAAATGAGAAGTACTTTTGCTTTAGGATTCAAGTAAAAATGGAATCAGGTTTTGAAACGATACGCCGTGCTTGTTTAATTAACCAGGAGTGCTTGATTGAATTGGGCAATATTCTGGAATCCCATTCCACCAAAGAACTTGGACAGACAAAGGACTACCTATCTAACTCAATGCATCTTATTTTTATCCTTCTTTTTGTCCCACCAAAAAGATGCTCCAACTTTGAGAGCTTGTTGCAGAGGCCATGTGGAATTTTAAAAACACTCTAAGTGAAGGTTCGGATGGCTTGAACAACTGCTTTAATTAGGAATTCCCGACCCTCTACAGAAAAGAGTTTCTTCCTGACACGCCCCGTCCCAAGCCATCCTACTAAAACTGACACGTGGTGTGCACTGACGATGGATACTAGTTTGACCTTGACCCACTGCCAAGGCAAACTAAGACTTGTCTTGAAACTGCATAAACTTTCATACTGAAATGATTTTATAAAAATTTTGACAGATTTTCCCCAGTAAAATGGACTTATCTAACATGTGACAAATTCAAAAATCCACAACCAAATCCATACATATTGGCTCCCAACACCTTCCATCAATTAAAACTCTAAAAGAATGTAAAATAGTTTTACAATTCACCCAACATCCAAAATCAAATTAAACCATTTGCAATACTCAATATTTCCAACTAGCATGGGAATGAAGATATAAAACATGTCAATGTTTCATGAATGACAAAATGCACTATGTCGTACAATTCTAAACGTGGTAGCAAAATCTGACGGTGCAGGCAAATCCTACTCTGCTCAAGTTCGTTCACCTCCTGATAAGAAAAACGTTAGAAAATATATGAGCTTGTAACTGAGTGAGTGGATAAGTTCACAAATACATATGTATAGCTTTCCGTATTATTTAATTTCTGAAAATTATGCTGAGCTTGTAATACATAAATATAACGGAATTTGTTTGGAAATCGTCTAGTTAACTTGCAAATGAAATATTGAAACATGAAAATGCTGAGAATACTGTGAATGGAATCTAAAAGCTTGAACTGAATCATATAATTTCTCAATAACTGTAAACTGAGTCATAAAAGATGAAACTTAGATAATTACTGGTAACTAGAAAATTCAAACCAAAAGTACCGCTAAGCAGTAACACACATGTACAGAGTAATCTCAATGTGCAAAGCATACTACTCAAGACCGAGTGATCACTGATAACTGAATAATTGGATAACTGGTTATACACGCGCAGAGCAAGCCCCAAAAGCATACACCACTATACACGGCCCAAAGCCTATGTGTGTATAACGACGATGGGTCCCAAAGACCTATATATAACTGGTTATTACCATAGAACGAATCACACAATATAGAGCGGGCAATCACTGAAACTGGTCCATACATTGTGGAACGGATCACAACGATGTAGAGCGGATAAAGATCACACAAGTGCTTTGGTGGTTTTGAAATAATCCTTAATGTGCTTTTATAAATATTTCATAACATAATAATATAAATTCTTTTCCAAATCTTTATTCTCATATTGTAAAACATTTCATATAGCACAATAATGATAATAACATGATTTTCTTGAAATTGACAATCCATAAAAATAATGAAATATTTTGTGAAATGCTATAATAGTGAAATCATGCTTAACTTTTAAAGGTATAACGTTTAACGGACATAATAAAAAGCATGCTTAAAATTTGAGGAAAATGTTTTTCCACTTACAAAATTTCTAACTATAATCTAACGCAGTTGATAAGCTTTCCCGACTTCTTCGTCACTAAAATCACAACCTTCAACTTATTTCCAATATCCCACTACTACCAATTGTTAAATATATCTTTTATTCTTACATCACTTCTCAAACATATTTTCACCATAATCTCCAACATCCACGCCCATGCATATTTAATAAGGAAATCCACTAAATAGTATTTTCAACTCATTATTTACTCATTTTTCATCACCATTTTGCCATAAATCACCTTCACCAACTAAAATCCATAAAATCCCCAATTTCACATTCTATGGTTCATAGCAATCTCCTAATAATTGTAATTGGTGTTGCTAAGTCAAAACTCATCCTTCTTATGACATATAGAACAATTATTAAGCCTCAATCATGAATTTAAACCATAAAATCAACATTTAATACAAAATGCATAAACCCTAAAATCACTTCTTAACTTACCTCTTTTGATTTGTGGAAGAAAATCCAACACCCATGTGCTAAACCATGACAAGCAAGTGCAAAAACCTCAAATGTCTTCACGCTTTTCTTCCTTTTCTTTTTCTTTTCCTTTTTCCTATCCTATTTTTCTCCTCATTGCCGAGAACCTGTGAGTGTGTGTGTTTTGTGTGTTAGTGTGTGTTTGACTTCTAAATACAAGACTTTCTTGGTTTTAAAGAGAAATTTGCACTCAAGGCCCCTCAACTTTGGTAAGTCATACAAGTTGGCCTTAAATCCATAATAATTTTTATGCAAGTCCTCCAATAATTAATTTATCCCTTTTCGCACCTTTATGGCTTGGACTTTGACCCAATAATTTTGACTTTGACCGAGCATGTTGTAGAAAATAATTTTTGGAAGGTTCGGGTCGTAACACTTCCTCCATGTTTGAAGCTTTTGCCACACTCGTTCTCTTATCTCACCAAAAGCTTCTTTTTTTATTCTAGCCGATCACAGATGGAAGTCCCAATACTTAGGGGTTGTTTGAAGCTATTTATCCAAATTGAATTATAAAGAGAAATTATAAAAAGGTGAAATGAGTGGTGTAGATTTAATATAAGTTTGAAATTTGTGATTATAGATGAAAAGTAGTCAAATCAATAGTCAAATCAGTGATATGTGGGATTATAAAGAGAAATGATAAAGAGTATTAAACAACCCCTTATTGTGTTACACATCACGTTGAAAGCCAAAAATGTCAAGAATTGCAAGTTGATCTTTTGTAGCAGTATTGGGACTAAAGGTCACGGCAGATTTCAGGATATTAATCTTATGAGCTTAAGCTTTTTCATAAATTTCCATAACTCTCTTGACAAAATGACACTCTTCCATTTTTTCTTTGCAAAACACTAGGCTGTTGTCTACAAAAAACAGATGAGAAACCGTTGGGCCACTACGCGAGCATTGGAAGCCTGCGATAAATTTGTTCCGTTCTGCTTGCGGGAGAAGTCTTGATAGACCTTCAATGCAATTAAGAAAAAAAAATGGGGAAAGGGGACATCGTTGTCTCAAGCCTTTTGTCAGAATAACAAAACCACAACGAGAACATTTCACCACAAAAGAGAAAGAAACAGTGGAAATAAACTTGTTAATGCGACAAATCGACCGGTATGAGACACCCAGAAACGTCATGACTTCAAATAAAAAATGCCATTTGACTCAATTATAGGCTTTCATCATATCCAATTTCAAAGCCAATAAGCCATATTTAGTCGGCTATATGTGCTTGTTATTTGTCGTATCTTTTATCATTTGTAGTAACCTTGCTATATCTTTTTGTTTATTTGTAACTTTAATTTTTGAGTTAATCTTGTAATCTGGTACTTAAATGAATATATTGCTTGAGTACAAGTTGTATAAAATGTTGGTTTAATCGTGTTCATTTATTAATATGATGTGTAATTATTTGTTTTTTATAATACGTTAACGGTTGGAAATATAAGAAAAATAAAAAAATAGTTATAGAGAATATATAGAGTATACGGGTTGGAGAAGTTTTTTAAAATATAGGTTGCTACATTATATTTTAGAGTACTTGTGCTATAAAATAGAGTACGAGGGTTGAGGATGACCTTAGAACTACTTACAATTCATCCTTTTTGATGAAACTAAGAATCGACCAGTGAATTCAAAGAGTGCAATTTATTGTTAAATTGGAGTTTTTGAACATAGATCCAGTATTTTCATATTTATAAAGCAGGTAATAAGGCAGGACATGGCATTTGTTGATTGCAAACTTGCAAGTTCAGGCACTATTTCTAATTGTAAAGATCATCAAATCCTTAGAGGTATTATTAGGTTAGATAAAATGTGTTGTCCATTGATAAGTGTATTTTATATGCATAAATACTTCTCTTAACTTATGCAATTCTATATAAAATCGAGCAGGTTTCTACTTAATTTGTATGAATATGGTTCATATAGGTGAAAAGCTCAAATTGGAGTGATACAAGTGAAAAGAACTATTTTTGAACCAAATTGAGCTTTACATGCATCAAGATGTGAAGGCTCGGGAGTGAGAAGAGAAAAGATCAACGTCAACAAGTGTGAAGGCCGAATGCCACTATTGGGGAACTTGAAAGAGGTCATTTGTGTCATGTTTAAAGAGAGCGGGGACCATAATGAATAGGTCAGAAAGTTTGGGGACGTGCTTAAACGAAGAAAAAGCTGAAAAGGACCATTACCGCAAGAAAAAGTCAAATCAGGGACTGAATTGCACGTGCTGAAAGTAGGCCGCGGGTGG
>CAVNYN010218115.1:0-46933 GCA_963692815.1 Nyctanthes arbor-tristis | reverse complement strand
AAAACTTGATATCGTATAAGGAGAAGACTACATAGAGGGGTAGTTATTTTCTTTTTAATTTAATTTTTTTTAATTCTTAATTATTAATAGTTATTTTTTTCAAGTATATTTATATTTATTTTAATTTTTATTGTATGATATAAGTATTCAATTCATAAAAAACATCAATTATATTAACTTTATTTGTGTGCGTCAAGACCCATGTGATATGATGATATCATAGTCAATTCTCAAACCTTTGAATAAATCTGCTCTTGATTGTTGTTTTTACATTGAAATGAAAGAAAGATTTAAAAATATAAAGATAAAATAACTTAAACATAGAATTATAAAGATAAGATAGAATTATGAAGATGAGATAATTCAAAAATTAAAAACCAAAAAGTAGAAGGGATAAACATCAAAGTTACCGCATTGGTTACCAAAACCAATCAAAATGACTAAAAAGCCCCCACTTGAAGCATTTTGGGCTGGAAAATTGTGGTCAAACTGTACCACAGCACCTCTCATTTTATTAATATATAGATAAGACCTGATATCATGGGAATATATATTATATATTTCAAGGTTCTTTTTTTAATTCATAAAATTAATAATAATTCATATTCTATATATTCGGTCAAAACAGATAACAATTGAAGATTTTTTTTTTTTTTTTTTTTAATAACAAGTACTACAATAGTCAAATAACCATATATGAAATAAAATTGCTATTTGTATGTTTCGTTTGCAAGTTGCAACATTAATTAGTTTGAAGACGTGTCTAGCTGTGCTCGCTTATATTCAATACTTGTATATTTTTTTAATGTTTAGTGACGCCTTGTATTTAATCATGCTGCTTTGGCCATATTTTTACCATGCATATATTAATTTGCTGCAAAATTTGTTGCTAAGTTCAAGACATAATTTTGACACCTTTTTTGCATTAAGGCTTTTTAGAATACTTGAACAGATGTTCAGCCGTGGCTATGCTTTTCCCGTTCCTTTAATTTGGGGCTGGACCCAATTTAACCCATCCATTTTGAAGCATGCTTGAAACTGAAAATTGAATGTTTATTTTATGGTGGACGCTTCAAGTGATATGTTTTTGTTGTTATTATTATTATTATTATTATTATTATTATTATTATTATTATTATTATTATTAAAGAAGAGTACACGGGTTGATTATTGTTTATTTTCTTATTATTTTGGACAACATTCATAAAATTATTGTTGGACAAGGCCACGAATATCTGTCGGGTTGGCATCTGTTGGTAAAGTGGCATTGTACGCTCTTGCTTCGGTGAACTTGCTATGAAGCTCCCCGGGGTGAAAATTATCATAGAATACATATTCATTCCTATTACTGCATGAAGCTCTCCCGAGAGCGCATTGTCCTGTGGTCGACACTACACAGCACGGAGCATTAACGACTCTAAAACCTATTAAAATTGCATCACATCATAAAAACAATAATGAAGTATTTGTATGTTGTATCATCAATTTGCGCAAATTGAGATTAAAATGTGAAACAATGTAGATAACGTACCTTGAGTTGACGCATCTCCAGATGCAAGGCTGGTCGTGTTTATGTAGATGAATTTTGTACCTGGTAACTCATTGTTGAGGGTGGCCACAAGTGAATTCAATTGGTTATTAAATAGTTCGACCACTTCATTAACTGAATCTACGCATCCACTTGTCCTATTAGGATTATTAGCCAAAACTGCCGGTATGCAACCTAATCGACCAACCCCAAATATTGCAAATTTTCTTGCTTGATAGTTGTACTATGTCTGGCCCCAAGAAAAAGAAAGTTACTAGCTAGTTTAGTATATCAACTATCGAGGGAGCGAAGTGTCTAAATTTCACGGTAAACTCACCGTGAGTTGTTGGGAATATTGTCGAATCAAGAGATCAGCGAACTGTTGCGGTGTGTACAATCTACTTGACTCGTAAAATTGCTGTAAGAAGTAGTTGTTAAGATAGTCGTTGTTGCCCATATAAAGAGTGTACAAGCACTTCCTTAGGCGGTGATTTGCTCGATCCCTACTTCCGAGTAAAAGAGAGAGGCGTGATATTATGGCTTGATGGTTCTGCAGTTGCCTATTCAAGCTGAAACGGTCACCCTTCAAGAATAAGACAAACTAATTAAGAACATCACATCGATCATTAAATAGAAGTTGAGGCTTCTTAATTCATTTGTTTGGAAAATAATATTTGTAAAAATATCAAATAAAATCTCGTGTATGTGCATGCAAAATGTGCTTGGCTCATTTGTTTACCATTGTTCTCCCGGATTTGTTGAGAATTCCCGCACTGCCTGACGCATAGTTTACGCCTCTTAGAATTGCCGAGCCAACTGCTTTTACAAAGGGTGAAATTGGCTCGTCAAAACCTATGAATTTTCCTGCAACGTGTTTTTAACAATAAAAGTTTAAAAATGAGGAAGAATAAAAAAAGGAAGATATGATCACATCGAGCATTGTAGAGTTATTATTGAGTAATAGTCATATATATAGTTAATTTGAACGGAGGGGAATGAAGATATAATATACCTATAAAATCTGCAATATTTTCACCGTTGGAGAATCGGCCACTAGAACCGGAAGGAAAATCAATTCTATAAGGTGGATAATTAGCCTTTGTTCCCGTGAGAAGAAGATTATTATTACCATTGTCAAACAGTGAATCTCCAAAAAAGAATAAGCAGGGAACTTGTGGTTGAGCCTTAACCAAATAATTTTGAGACTTCACAGTAATTAATGATACGATAATGGATACCGCAATCCATATTCTAAAACCTTTGATGCCCATTTCAAGAAGAAATAATAGTACAAAATAAATCTTGAAATATATTCTGAACTGAAAGCCATGATTATTGTCATTTAATTCATTATTTTGACGGTATTATTTAATTCATTTGACTTTAGACTTCTTATATAATTCCATATATAAATAAAATTTGAAGAAATTAAGTGATAGAGCTTTGCGTGAGATCTATGGATACCTCCATCTATAATAATGTAGGCCGGTTTTTTATGGAGCTTTATACATGTTCCGTACTACCATTGAAAAAAGGAGACTTAAGACAGAATAAAGAGGGTTGACTGTCCTCATCACCAACTCTCTTATTAAATTTGCAATATAAATTTTCATGTTAAACTTCAGTTATAAGGTCTAGTTAATTAGGGTCAAGTATTACACATTTTTTAACAGATGCATACAAATTTGCATGTCGTTTAATTTTTCCGTATGTTTTAATTGCATTTTTGCCAATAAAAGCACTTCTCAAGAAAGATGCATCTATTGGTAATTAACAAAACAAGTCAATTATTGTTTATTGATGTTTTCTTTTCGATTTTAACAAAGCAAGTCAAGTATAGTTTCCTAACTCTATAAAAGAAAAACAGGTTGTTCTAGGGAAATTTTTAATACCAGCCAAATATTCTTCATTAAAAAAAATTATAATTTTCAAGAATCTTTCTTTATATATCCTTGCCACACATTTTCCCGAAATCAACTCTCAATTAACCAAAATTTTAAAGCACCCTAGAACAAGCTAGCTAGTTTTTTCATATTATTATTATCTATTTTTGGAAATTGCTAAATATTGTCAATATTAAAGGTAAGCTGGAGGTTTTAAAAAGTCAGAATGGTGCCCGGAGACGTACTCAATCTTCACGTAATTTAAATGAGCACCGGGTCGACCTAGTCTAAGTGGTAATTAATTAATCTTTATTCTTTTAGTGAGCCTAATTGTGAAATGGAAATGGAAATTATTATGTCTAGATACCAACTTAATTAATTCCAAAAAAAATATAGGTTATGCAACTTATATACTCTAAAAACGATAGTATTGTGTGGAAATTTGACTTAATGAACTTATCGACCAATTCGATTTCGATGGATTTTAATTAAAAATTCATATAATTTCAGGAGTCATTCATTTGGATTTTAGTAAATTCCATATAATTCTGGTAATGGTATTCTCAATGACTAAAGATTTTAATGAATTTGATTTGATTAAATTAAGTGAGAATTTCAATGTGGATTTCCATTTGAAAAATATAGTATCACTCATAATCAAATCAGACCATAAACCTCCGATAAATTTTTTAAAAGAAAAAAAAGAAAAGCAAAACCATGGAATGTTGTATATTTCAAGTTTTTTTTTTCTTTTCTTTTTTTTTTAATTTCAAAAATCAATAATAATTCACGTGGTTGGAATTGGTGAACTTGTCAAAGTTTTCTTTCTTTCTTTCTTTATTATTATTTTTTTTAACACTTCAATATTAAATAAACCATCATGTTCAAAGATTCCAGTGTTGATGTACCCAAAATATACGGGTCAAAGTTGAAAATAGTCAAGTCAAAAGTTAACGAATTGATGGGTTAAAGTGTCGGTTTGAAGGCCGAAATATGCTAATATGATTGTTGAAGAACTACTTCCATTCAATACAAGGTCACCGACTAAACAATAAACATATACAAAAATAAAGGGATCAAATGGCAATTAGTAATACTTAGTGGTTAAGGAATTGCAAGAATAAAGGGAACACGCTAGTCTCATTCTCCTGCCATACATCTGGCGAGATTACCCCTAGACACATATATGATAGGAGATCTTGGGAGATTATTAGACAACCACGTGGTGAAATTATTATTATTATTGTTGTTGTTATTGTTGTTGTTGTTATTGTAATAATAATACTAGCATTTCTCGGAGTAGTCCATTCTTGTGAGTCCTTCAGAACTAATGATTGGTTCTCTTAATATACCTATATAGTGATACAGTACAAGAAATTACTAGTGATTTTTGAAACCACTAGTGAAACTACTAGTGATTTCTTGTATCTTAGAACTGTATTGTACATTAACAAAACTAATTGGTTCTTGGTTCTTTAGAAATTTTGCATTCTTGAAGGGCCAATTCCATCAAAACCTTTTTTCGATTCTTCCCTTTTCTTCGAATCACTCTAGTTCGTTCTCTCATTCTCCAGTCTCCACCATCCACCTTAGGTTGTATTCTGTTTGACATTTTCAAGGTATTTTCTATTTTCTATTTTCCAAAATACTCAAAACATGTTCTCTTCAGATGTTTTAAAAAATGATTTTGAAAAATAGAAATTTGGTTAACCCACAAAACCCAAAATAATAACAAGACGTTTTCCACATTTTGAGCCCAAAATGCGGCCCAATTCAAAACGCGCAAAATAGAGACACCCAAGACACGGCCCAATTGAACTGCTTCCTCAACGACTCCTCTTCTCCTTCTGTTCTCTAATTCTCTCTTAGCAGACGCTTCCAGCTCCCTCAATCAATCAACCTAGGGTTTGTTTCCTCAATCAATCGACTCTTCTCTTCTCCTTTTGGTAAGTGTTCCTATGTGTTAACTGCTTCCTACATACTTTTCTCAATCAATTGCTTTCAACTTGCTGATGCCAATTTTCTTTATCGTTGCATAGCGCCATTTGGTCGGCTGATTTCTCAAATAATTAAAGTGAGTATTTCCGTACATATATGCTCTATAGATACATATCAATTTCTCAAAAATTTTTCCTCATCAATTGAAGCTAATACATTGGTATCTGGGTTTTTTCCTGCCCTCAATAGTGTTCTACAGCTTTCAATGTGTTATCATTTGTGTCCTTGTATTTATGTATTATTACAGTATTAGCAAATGTATCAATGAAACGAACAAAGTAACTAAATTGATTTTTATGCAGCCGGTGCCAAATTTACCGAGGCTAGATAGTCAGATTGCTGCTGTGATCTTCATATACGAATAAGGACAAAAATGGCTGCAAGACTGAAGAAACTTTGACTACCTGATTAATTGATATAATATAACAAAAACACCAAATTCTGTAAGATTCTCCGTTATTTGTGCAAGAAATTCATTTGTTTAGTTTATATTAAGAACATTAAATGGTCCAACACTGAGATTTAGTAACACTGTATATGATAAGTGCTTTTAAGACTTAAATTTTGTTTGGATTTGGTTCAATCGAGTCATGAATTCCCCATCTTTAATTTGTGAGCCGTCTGAGAGCATATTGTCTAGAAAATAGTAGTGGTTGAACCTAAGCAAAGAATATTGAATCATCTGCTTTAGTTTATTTTAGCTAAACTTGCAAAGAGGAAAAGTATATTTTTATTAGTCTTCTATATCACTTACAACATGGAATGCTTTATGCCTATGTTTTTTAAACTTTGTCATTAAGGTGGGTTTATGGTATCGTATTGGATAAAATTAATATGGTATTTTTTACAGTTGCTGGTTTTCGTGATGAACATATACCCATTAATCAGTGTCCAAAATCATAGCTTGTGTGGTCCTCTAAGTTTCGAAAGCAAGATCTGACCACTATTAGAAACAGAGAAGAAAAAGTCCTAGGATAAAATGTTGAAGTTTGAACAAAGGTTCAGAATTCTATTGTTTTAAAGCAGGAGTAGTCAACCAACTAAAAGAATGACAACTAATGAACTAAGTATAGACTGAAATCTGCCTTGAATGCCTTCGTGAGTATTAAATAATGCTGCTTTTCTTAATTACATATCTGGAACAACCAAATTTTCATTGAGGCTGAACATCTTAAATGCTTTTGTATATACTGAAATCTAGTAATGAACCACGTATAGACTGAAATCTGCCTTGAATGCCTTTGTTTGTTGATGGTTTCATGTATTACCTGCAGTATCTGAATGAAAGCTACCTTGAGTAATTATTATTTGGTTGACTCCTTTTATGTAAGAAATGTTTAGTTTTCACCACTATTTGTCTGATTCTTCAAGTGGTGAAGATCTGATTTCTATCACAGATGATGAGTTTGATCATGCCATAGATGTAATGGGGTGCCAAATGCTAGTTTGATAAACAAATGTGACACAAAATGCCCCGAATCAAGTGAAGCTTATGAACCTATACAGTTCGATTCTAGTCAAACGGCTCAAATGGGATGAGTGCGGGATGTGATTGCAACCCAAATGTGAAATGATTACTTGAGAAGGACATGATGACTTTGCTATTTTTTTTTTTTAGGCTGTGCTCATTTATGTACTTTGGGATACAACTTGTTTTGTTATCTATTTTGTCTATGTGGTTTTTCCATCATTTAGCTTTGTTCAAACAAAATTTTATTGATACATACATGTTCATCATGTGATAATTCATACATTTTTTATAATGTAGTCTTTACATGGTTATCCTCATTTTTTATAAACATCAAAGAGTAGAGTAAAGGGAAGCACTAACTATGATTGAACAATGCTTTGGGCTACGTATGGATTTATAATGTCAAAACTAGTTTTATAGAAAATATCTATATAATGTTGAAAATAGTTTTGCAGAAAATTTCAAACAGAACATGATTTTTAGTTTTCCCTTTTCAAAAATAGTTTTCAAAAATAACAAACCAAACACATTTTTAGAAAATTTGAAAGCAGGAAATGAATACAAAAAATAGAAAACATTTTCTAAAATAAAAACAAAAAATGAATTACAAACAGAACACAACCTTAGCTTCTTGTTTCTTTAATTTTCGGCCAGCACTGCCCTCACCGTTCCCGTCTTCTTGTTTTGACTGTCTACCTTTAGTAGTCTAGCAGTTTTGCTTTCCTTCAGATATATGAAACTCTATACTGTGCACATCTGTTTGAACAAGTATTGTTGTTACTTTATTTGATCTGCAGGAGTTTAGGACTTCATCAGTGCTGCTCGCGCTGGAAACCGAGTTCTCCTAAAGGGTTTGGATCCCTTCTCTTTTCCTCTGTTAATGATTCTTGATTTTATTTTGACTGATTTTTGGGTATAATTAATATTCTCCATAGTATAACTGTTTTTTGTTTCCATTCATGCTAGAAAAAAATTTAGAATTGGTGGAAGTCAAGGATTCTTGCAACAGAGGGGCTCTTCATTTTGCAGTAGAGGATGGTCTGACCGATGTATGCAAGTACTTGCCGGAGGCATTGAAGCTTAATCTCAGCGCGGTAGATAAATTTGGTTGTTATTTATGAGCATATACTTTCTTTATTGATTTTGTTATCAAGTTGGTGGTTTTTTAAGTTGTTGCTCTAATTTCTGATTCTTGTTTGTTTTCCAAATTCAAGAGATTCTCAGCAGCGACCAAAGACCTTGTCGAGCACTCCTCTGCATACAGAATATGGGACACTTCTCTGCATTATGCTGCCAGAAATGGTATGACACCTTCCTTTTCCACTTCTTTTCCTAATGAATATACGTGTTACAGTTCTATCATCAAGAAAGAGTTCCTTTTCCTAAATGTAAAAAATTGTGTCGATATCTCTTGTATCTTTAACACCGATCTTCATTTAGCTTTTCCCTGGAGTCATGAATTTTTGAGGCTTACTTCTCCTAGTTTTGATGCATTCTAGTCTTGAGAAACCTTATTTTGATTTCCTTATTAGAACGCACGCAATACACACATTTTAATTAGTGCATTTGTTCTATTGTCCGAATTTTGACTTGAGCACTTCTCCATGCTTCATCTTATTTATTTTAGCTTTTTCATATGTTTGTTTTAATATTTATTTCCAAGCTTGATGATTTCGCTTCCTCGCTCACAGGGGACATGGATTTAATTAAATTCTTACTTGCTAAGGGCATAGGTGCTAATTTCCAAAATTTTTGAACACGGTGCTACTGTAAGTTTATAGTACTTTCCATGGATTTTTGAGGGGATGTTCATTCACTAACTACTTTCCACTGTGTTACATGGGCACACGCCAATACGTCACATGGAAGGACCTAAACTGTACATCAAGGTCCGGAGCTGATAAATTTGAGCTGATGTTTTATAACATAGAAAATTAGATCAGAAATTGTGGATATATTTATAGCTGACCCTTAAGCGATTCCAAGGACTTTGCCGCCTCTATTGGCTGCAGAGACAACGTTTACAGAGTTTCAAGGAAAAAATAAAAACAAAACTAATTTGGTTTACACGGTATAACTAATCCGGGTACGTCCAGTTCGGTTTTAACCGGCTTGACCCTGTTTGGATGGCTAAACCTGACCGGACAGATTCATTCGGCCACCTTCAACCCGCGGACCAAACTGCGAAGGCTAAAAACTGAACCGAACCTGTCCAAACTAGTGGTCCGGTTATCCGGTTTACCGATTTTGATGCCCACCCTAGTGCTAAGGTTTGGAGCAGATCGGACGGCATTGTTGGTCTCAAAAGCTCTGGTCGGGAAGCCTCCAAACCACACCCCAACTGCTTGCTTTCATCCTTAAGTCTATGGGTTTGCTTTGCACATTTGATTCGGTTAAAAACTAAGCTTATGTTGGAAGTTTCACCTTTTTCAAAGTGTCCATGACAAGTCTTATCGCTTTGATGTGAATCAAGCCACTTAACTTAAATGGAAACAAGGGAAATCGGGGGTATATGCCTCATTGTAATGGTTGAATATTGCTATATTCGGACTTAAAAAAATTTTTCCCCGTTTTCGACAATACATGGTTACTTTTCGCCATTTCTGGAAATCTCCCAAATTAAATTCAGTTTGTAGTAGATGAAACCAACTAATCTAGGATGCATCTTCTATGTATCTTCTTATTATGAATCCTCTATTTATTTTCTACCTTTAGTTACCTAATTGCTAAAATTTTATTCCTCCCCGTTGACAATATAATATAAACTTATATTCTAGTTAGTTATTTAACTTGCCAAGGTGGATGTCGGCGAAATCGGAAGGAATCCCACCCCCCACATTCACACAAATACACACACTCTCTCTCTCTCTCTGGCACTGGCATGGTGAGTAATCTACTTACAATCATAGATGTGTGACTTTTATCAACTTTAAGTCAAATTGCTGCCGGGCACTATTAGAGACATAGTATGATTACTTTTCAAGTTCAGGTTCTATTTTAAGAAAAGTAATTGAGATTTATATTTCAGTACTTTTTTAATGCTTTTTCTTACTTGGATACACTAGTTGAAATCCTATATTAATGGGTTTTATAATATATATTGCCATATTGCAATACTCATACATTGATTATGAAATATAACATACCTCCACTCCCCTCTCATCACAAGATTTTTTTGTCTTTATTTGTAAGTATATGTAGGAAAAACCTTTCGAGATGAAGAAAATTTGTAGCGAATTTTGTGGGGCAAACACCGCAGGGAAAGGGTGGAGACGACAAAATTTACAACTTTGTCGGCTAAATCCTTGCCAGACAAACCATTTGTTGACAAATACAATTTGTATTCTAAGTGCTTTTCACACAAATATATTTGTCAGAAAATCATTATGGTCATAAATAAATTTTTGTAGGAAGAGTCATTTGTAGGCAAAATATCTTTTTAGTCACATGTATTTTTTTTGTCAGGAGAGTCACTTGTGGGCTAAACTCTATTTTCGAGACAACTATAATTCATGGAATAAATTCTTTCCATATAAATATATATATCTGTAGAATAATATAGTTTGTATAACAAAAAAACTTGTACAGGGAAAGTTATTTATAGGCTAAAATTACCTTACCCTATGAATAGAATATTCGTGAAAATATAATGTTGTAGCCTAATTAACTTATCGTAACAATGAATGAGATCTTAGGAAAAGTACACATTTTCATATTCTATTTGTTTTTTATATTAAACTAGTTGATTTAGCTGCTTGAAAATAATATTAAGACATGTAATAAAAACAAATACTAGTATCAACAATTTAACATTAAATTCAATTCGCACACTAAAAGCAAAACCATTGATAATGTTAACATCTAAAAATCTAGAAACACAACTATACCTTTAGAAGATTACGTGATATGTCATTGAGAATTAAATATTCTACTCATTCTTGTCCCTGGTTGTCTATCTCATGAAAGTTTATCTTCGTCCGCGTTTCTATCACATAGAAATTAAAGTTAATAATGACATAAGTAAAGATTTCATTGTAGATATAAAATGTCCACATAGATATTGAATTGTACAGACATACCTTACTAGAATATTTGAATTAAAGGAACTTGCGATCAAGACCCACTTCGTCAACCCTATGAAATATATAAAGTAAAATACTATCAAAAGTTCCTTTTAATTGAAAATCAATGCATTGCAAATTAAGCCATTATTGTTCTAGTTTAAAAGAAAAAATAAGGAAATATCAACGTGGCATAGACTATTAGAAAAATAAGATTACTCATAAAGCCAAAGAATAATATTAATATGTCCAACAAAAAGGAATAGGAAAAGATTAATATGTCATAGAGGATTAAACGAATAAACTAATAAAGCCAAATAAATAATTACTAATCTAACACAAATAATATGATGACTCATAAGAGTTATTGTTTTCTTACAGGTTAATTCGCTATGGGGTACCAACAACGACTAGCAACCAAATCCTATAATAAAACAAAGAAAATATAAAGGACCCACTATAAGAAAAGGTGCCATTAGTAACACATTTTTAGCAATAGACCATTATTGTTGTTATTACCAACGGATTAGTAACAGTTTAGTAACGGAATGTATATTTTTTATTTTTTAAATAAAAGTCAGGGGTTATCCACAGGATTGGAAACGAAAGTTTGTTGTTGGTAAATTCCCGTTACTACTACGTTGCAAATATTGCAACAGAACCAATTGGTTACTATTAGCAATAAAATACTAACATGTTATTAATGGAATATCATTTTATAACGTTTAAATAAATCATGTTCGCATAGCCACAGAATTAGTAATGGAAATATTTCTATTGCTATTTTTCATTACCAATCTGTTACTGGATAGTAACAGAAACCATTTGTTACTACTAGCAACAGATTACCAATAACTTAGTAATGAATATTCTTTTTCCTATCTTTTTTAATGTATACTTAAAGTTAGCAACAAAATCAGCAATGGAACTAGGTCGGTTGTTAATAATCCGTTTCTAATCGATTCCTATGTTTAACAATCATTGACTGTTGCTATTCATAACGGACCTTTCTATTGCTAATTTCTCATAGAACGAAAAACTTCATAATTGTCTCACTTAAAATTTTAAAAAAATTTTCTGAAACTTTTGTTAAAAATTTTTCCTCCTAAAGTAGCATTTATAGATGGACATAGGCCTAGGCGTCGAATCGGTCGTGCCGGATTGGGTCCGAACCTGAGACCGACCTGACAAAAATCGGTTTTCTTGTTTTTCAAATTGAAACTGGCCCGATGGGCCGGTGAACCCACCCAAACCGACCCTACTCGGGTCGGGCGGGTCAGGTCAGAACGGGTCAGTTAATAGGTGTGGGCTCCTAATTAAAGGCCCAAATTAAATGTCTAAATTGATGGCCCAAATTGAAAGTCCATATTAAAATAAGCAAAGAAACCCTAGCCTCTCCCACTCAAAATCTATACTCATTCACTCTCTCTATCTACTCTCCCGGTTCTCTCTCTCAAGTCTCATCAGCGCGGCAGTGGAGACGGCTGCAATGGCAGTAGTCGGCGGCGGCGTTGACAGCATGGCATGGCGGCGGAGGCAGCAACTCTCGGTTCTATCTCTCGGTCCACTCTCTCTCTCTCTCTCTCTCTCTCTCTCTATTCTCTCTTTCTGTCGAGTCTTCCCGTTATCGCCGTCGGTGGAGACAGCCAACGGTGGAGAAAGCGTAGCCACGACAGCGGCGGATGAGCGGAGGCAGTGGTGGAGGACGGAAATTAAGGGTGTTATGATTTGGAGATTTTGTTATTTTGATTTTTGAATGATATTTTGATTTTTGATGTTATGTTTCAAAGGATTTTGAATGTGAATTGTAAATGGAAGATTGTAGTGGTTTTTGGAAGATTTGTAATTTGTAACCCTAGATCTAGATCTAGATCTGAAATTTTGAATTCTTTTCTTTGTACAAATTTAGATTTGAATTCTGACGTTTTCAACCTGCAAGGATAAAAAAAAAAAAAATTCAATTACCAGTTCAAACCGGTTTAACCGAACCGGGTACATTCGGTTCGGTTTAAACGGGTTGAACCAGTTTTCTCTGGTTAAACCCGTGGACAGAACCGATCTGACTCAGTTCGGCAGCTTACAAAGCGAAAACCGAACCCTTAAGGCCGAAAACCGAACAAAACCGGTCTGAACCGGTTTGGTTCAGTTCGGGTTGGCGGTTTTTATGCCCAAGCCTAGATGGAAACCACATAGATTTGAAATCGAGAAATTTTTGAAGGGCACTCTCGTTTCAGTTCGTAGAAAAATATTATTTGTAGAGAAGCATATGACGCTTCGGTATACATTGTCACGTATGACTGTACAATTATTTTTATATAAACCTATGCATTAAAATATATAATGTTCGGCAATCCATTAGTAAAAAATATAATATGAAATTAATTTTTCAACTGTTATTTGGTTTATCCAATGAAAAAAAAAAAATATATATATATATATAAAACAAAAAGTTTAATCATTGATAAAGATTTTTATTTTGTGTTTGGTGGTTAAGGTTTAAAAAAACATAGACAAATAAATTTAGAGTATAAATGACATATATGAAATAATATATAATAAAAGTTTAATTAATAAAAAAAGCCCCAATGCTTGAAAAGGAAAATTTGATATTTTTAAATTCACAAAATTACTAGAATATATTTTATATAAAGTATTGGACAACATGTTAACAAACATATATGGTAGCCTAGTGTTTGGAACTTTACTCTCCAACCGTCATGAGCTAAATTCGAATCCCCATTGAGTATTAGGGGAAATTAACTTTTGCGGGTTGGGTTTATAGTATGGGTCTGTGTTGCTCGCAGGTTTGTGGGTTAGGCTAGCAGGTCGGGTCGGGTTAAACAATTTTTTTTTATTTTTTTAAATTCTAGTCCTCAATTTGTAAGGGAATTAACAACAAAAATTGTTGTTAATTAGTAACTCTTTTATCTGTTGGAACTTCAGTAACGATCGAACCTATTGCTAATTAGCATAAGAAAGTTTTACGTTACAAACTAGTAACAGAAAGTTTTGTTATTAATTAGTAACAGAATTTGTATTCTGTTTCTAAATTAGTCACCATGGTATTAGTAATGGTTTTAGTAACAGTACTTTTCTATTACTAATAGCGGTTAAAAAACGAAATTGACTTGTGTAGCAACGGAAATTTCCGTTGCCAATCTCGCTAGTAGTGATTGTAATTTAATCCAGTTTGAATACTTAAAAGTGAAAATTTACTCTCCAAAATCCACCAGTACTTGGAATGGGCTAACAACATTAAAGTGGTAGGGAGTGAGACATTTTAAACTTGGTTAAGTTTTTTCACATAGAATGTATCTTAATGCAACTAAATGTACTGTACATTGGCATTTACATACCTTTTGACATAATTAAATTATATATAGCTTACTTAAAGTAACAAGTGTAGTCCACAATTTGAAAAGAAAAACAATGTAAATATCAAATTGATAAAATCAGAAATTAAAATGCAAAAAAAGAACATTCAATTTGTTAAGCCATAAGAATTATAAAGGTACCATCTTAACAGATCTATAGAGAATACAACAGTATAATTTCCATTGGCCTGTCAATTAAACTTATCGATTTTGTCTCTTCCGATCTCAAATCAATACATGTTCCCCATACTTGTAAACTCCAAATAGTATGTGTTTGCTTTCTCTTAGAGCCATATCAATAATTACTTAAAGCATGTTGATTATGTAAGAAAATTACTTTTTCCTTAGTTCCAAATGAAAATTAACAAAATTAATAATAATAAATAGATGTGTAAATATTTGTCGTCTTACTTATGAGTATAACTTTTTGATGCTTATCCCACATCCTTCTGGCGCACTCAGCAAAAAAAAAAAAAAAAAGAAAAAAAAGAAATTCCTTCTAGTGCATTTTAAAGAGAATTAAAGATCAAGGCAATAATTATCTATACGGCTCTAAAGCTGTATTGTCACCAAACATCCATTCCAGTTATATAATAATTTATTAATAGTAGAGGAAAATCAATAGGAAATTTATAATAATCAACCGGTCCAACGGTATGTTAATGGCGACAACTACATATAATAAATTAATGCGATAAACAATTGCCTTTAAAAGAACATGAAGCTCTTAGGCCATCTCCAATGGTTCCTCAAATAGAGGGGAATGTTGAGCTCATAGTTCCCCTAAGCCTCCCTTAATTATAAGGGAAGTGAATAGTGTTCCTCCAAATATGGAGGAACACTGTTCAGCTCCCTTATATTTGGGGGAGGGTAATTGTTTACAATAATACCATTGATTATTTACAAAATTACCACTACTTTAATTACAATAATGTCATTCATGAATTGATTTCAGTTTTTAATGCTTAATTGCTTCAATTTTGCATTCCAAATTTTTAGTTTTTCCATTAATACTATGAATTTATTTTTTGAAATTCAAATATTACATATTTTTTAATTTTTATTTTTTAATTTTTATTAAATATCATTATTATAATTTAAAGCTTAGAAGAGGTGAAATTTCATTTCAAATGGGAACGATAGAAGCACGACAAACCTAACAAATAACAAGTTAAGTTTTTTAACAGCCATGATAAACCGAATAATTTATGTGCTACGAGGCAAGCAGGCAAGCCAATAATACAAACAACAAACCACATAAGTTTACAGAAAACATAAAAGTACACTGAGAAATTGATACAACTGGGCAAACTAAGGCCACAAATTTCAATAATCGGGTAGATGACTTCATGATCCTCTAAGATCTCCAAAGAACTGACTGAAGGATCCTGAACTATTCTTAAACCTTTCACCTTGACGCCCATGTCTGTTTTTGAGTAATTCTAATTTGTTCCTCTTTCAAGAATTAACGCACATGGGGGTGTGTCACTATATTCAAATCAGTGAATAAAAGCTTGTTCTCCTCTTGTTCCTCTGTAAAATTGAGTTTTCTCATTTCCAAGTTATGCCACCTTTTCCTATCTGCACTACCTTGCTACAGATGTTCTCCAACCTTGTGGTTTTCTTCTTGAATAACTTCAATAACCTTTGAAGAACTATCCTCTATTTTCTTATTAAGTTTAGAGTTTTCAAATCCAGTTGGACGCTGAATTGAAGGACTTCTGTAATTGTCATCATCAAGGTTCAAATTGAATGGTAGTATTTCCTACTGTGTAGGTAGGACATGTAGTCATCCTAGCAGGGAGAGTTAAGCTCAGTGGAACTATTGTTGCCCCTCTGACGCTGGACAAATCTCCTTACTAGGTTTTCTTCATTGGTCAATTTCTCCATGTCTTTCATTAGAAGCCACACACGATCAAAGCTCCAACCATTTGCAAATTTTAGCTATTGACACTCCACCATATCTTTTGCTCTTCAATATTGTGATTAAGGTTCGATCACATGTTAGATTAAGTCCAATAGTGTATAATAAAATAGTAGTCCCATACAATCTCATGCTCAGAGCATATTGAACTTGGCGAATACAGGCACGCATTTTGTTGATTGCAAATTTAATCATTTGCATTCGCTTATCAAGTGATTTCATAGTACACTATAGCGTGATAGATGGTAAAAGTTTACTGTTGTAGTTCTGTAATTCAATTCCATAATATGGTCTTTGACTGGTTTATGCCAACAATTTAATTTTGCATAACATCTAACTAAACGTGAACAAAATGCATGTCTCTTTTGTGTGAATAACTTGAAGCACGAGCGCCATACACCATTTTTAATTTCACTTGACAAGTAATATTATAAGATTTATTGATTAGGGTGTATATATTTCGATAGATGTTCAGCTATTTGTAGACGGAAGGGAACAAATTTGTTTTTCCAAATACTTGTATAAATAGGCATTTCAACTAGAAAAGTGATTTTATTGCTCCCATAATTTGCAAAGAATCGATTCCCTCTACAAAAAATCGATTCTTTATGCAAAATCTGGATTTTCCCTCAGCAAAATTTGTTTCTTTACAAAGTGTGATTCTCTGCAAACTTTGAATTTTCTTTCTGTAAAGTTTGGGTTACTATTAAAATATAATTATCATGTCTATAAGCTCTTAATGGTATTTTACTTAGTTAGCACATGCACCCACGCAAAATATTTTCTTCATGTGATTCCCCTAAAATAACTGAAACTCTTATTTTTTAACTACTATATTTTTAATTTATTCTGGGAGAAATTCAGTCAGACATATATATGTTAATGCTGAGATAATTACTTCACTTCATAACTCGGTCAAACATTAGAATTGGGACCAATCTCACTGTTACATAGTCAGATCTTATATGAGTCAAATCTATCCTCCTTCAGGCATATTGCAGTCAGAAATACTAACATATAATTTCATTTTTTGTTTGCACTGCACCTTCAAACAAACTGAAAATAAGCTGAAGGACGGCTTACCAGGCCGTGAATGGGGCATTGGGTTGACTTTCCTCCTGAAACAAAAAAAGCACAACGGCATAAAGTAAGTATAACTCCTTGTTAACTCCTTGTTAGCTAGTTCATAATTTTTTTTTAAATCTTTTCCTTTTCTATTGTAGAATATATGCATTGTTCCAGTAATCAATTAGTCAAACAAACTTAAATAAAAATAAGTAGCTCTTCCGCCCATTTCGTCATACCTATATTGTGTTCTGTTGATTGAATCAAACAACTTACTTGACCGTTGCCTCTAGAATTTCTAGTAATTCTAATCCTCCCTGGAATTAATACATTCAGCCTCTTAGATACTGTTGTTGGGTGATTATTTTCAGAACCACCGACACATCTGGAGGGACTGAAATAATTCCTCTATGAGACTCTATTGAAATTGGCATGATTTAGCAATTTAATACAGTTAATGGCAGATGTGAACGAAATTGAATGTTGTTGCATTAACAGTTGATTCATTTACTGTATAAAAGGACAAAATATTTGTTAGCATGAACAAAAGACGTGGTGAGGAGCAAACTAGGGACAACAAAATAGCAAGTAGCAGAAAGGTAATTTTATACCATAGTATTTTTTTCCCTAGAATGCATCATGTTCAACACACGAATAAATACACGTTAAATTGTATTACCTATATTTTGATATGAGTCCTTACGCGGCGCTTGCCACAGGCGGACGGGCTGGTATCTAGTGTCGTCCCTGGTGGGCATAAAATTGACGTTGTGAGTACGTAGTTGTTGCAATATGTGAAATTATTGTTTCTTGTAGTGTGTTAAATTATTGACTTTTCTGCTAAGGATTGTTACCTGATGTATTATTTGCATTGACATTCTGCTGACTTCCTGGAACTCTCTGAAAATTCCTCATCCTTGTTCTTGTTTCAGGCTCTACATTTTGATTGTGAAGTGTTTAGTGAAATGTTTAGGTTATGAAATGTCTTTATGCTTGTTTAATATATAGGAGAAATGAAAAGGTTAGTGACCAACAAGGAAATGGCTAAAGCTT
Organism: Nyctanthes arbor-tristis; assembly: GCA_963692815.1. Classification (NCBI taxonomy): domain Eukaryota; kingdom Viridiplantae; phylum Streptophyta; class Magnoliopsida; order Lamiales; family Oleaceae; genus Nyctanthes; species Nyctanthes arbor-tristis. Next base: position 28,576 of record CAVNYN010218115.1, on the reverse strand, counting down.
GTTATGCACATGAGTGAGAATTGTCATGTAAGCTACCACTATGCAATAAATCTGCAAAAGATCAACTTTTCATTTCCCGAAAAGGTGTCTGTCAGATGCTTTAAGTGTAGACAATGAATTATATCTAGATTAAACTTTTTGGTTGTATCTTGTAATGAAAGCTAAACCACATACCAAAATATGTTTGTTAAAGTTGACTTACTATAGTTGACTGAAAAATTTTGGGCTGTAGAATTTTATGTTTTACTATAGTTGACTTTAAGTTATGTTTTTATAATATTACAATAATAATATATGCCATTAACTGTAAAGCAGGTTGTGCCTAGGCAGAATAGTTCTCTAAAATAACCATACTTCTCTAATATAAGTAGATGTTAGGTCTTTTTACAACAACAAATAAACTGATTTAGTCTAAATAATTTAAAAACCGATTTAGTTTAAATAATTTAAGTACTCAGCTTAATTACTAAGTAGGGGAAAAAGTCCTAAAATCATTTATTTTCACATTTTGATAGTGGGTTTTAGCATGGCTAACTAAATTAAATGACTATTAAAAATATGTTATCTGTTGGGCCAACTAAAGTCTGCCTTTAAATTTGATCGAATTAGCTCAGATGTGTTATTTATTAGGTCAATGTAAAATGCTGGTATTTGTGTCTAATCAATCTCTACTTTGTTCTTTACTCGTTGTATACAAAACTCTAGAAAATATATATGTGCAATTAGGATTATGAATTATGAAATAGGACAGATTATAAACTAAAATACTAAATGTATGCCGAAAGCAGAAAATGCATTAGGAATCATGGCTAGGTTTCTTTTCATTCGTTTCTACTGATCACATTACAAATGTTCTACTTAATATAGCATTTGCCGACTATGTTGAATTAAACACAGCCCCTATGGTAGAGAAAATGCCATTCAAAAAAAGCTAACCTTATTAGCAAAGGACACACAGTTCCCCATCACATTTAGAACACCACGGGGTTGACAAAAAGTTAGTAGTCGGAATTGTCTTGGCATGGTCTTTGATCTTCAGAACATGGCTTGCCTTTTTAGTAGTTGACATGCTGGTTGAACCTCACCCTCCATTTAGATCCCAACCCTCAGCTTCATCTACAGCCTCACTTTGGTGCTTAGGCTTGATGGGTGTACCGACCTCATCGTCTGATGTTACATCTTTAGCCTATGATCAGCCAAACTATCACTTAGACATTATAATAAGATTTAATATAATTCTCAGATTTTATAAAATTTGTACTGTTAACCTTCTTAGAAAATGTTTCTTGGTCCACATTTGTCTTTGGTCCTGCATTATATTTACATGATTTGATGACATTTAAGTCTTCGCTGACCCTCATCACTGAAAATACTCCATCTGCATCTCTTGCGCTTTTGTCTCTCACACTGACCTTAAACAAAAGCTACTTGTTCTTCAAGAAAGATAGTTCGCTAGGGCACTTGTTTTCATCATCATTTTCCTAAAATAAATATTTAAAACTGTAATATATGCAAATGAACAAAGTATACTTATCAAGCTTAATTCCATGTATGTCATTAGCCAAATTTTCATCTCAACAATTCTTTCCCAGACGTGACTGGCTGAGAGGCCAATAAAATTGTTGCAGTCACCATCCCACGTAAGAAATGTTGCATTTGCAGTCCCCTCTCCAATGATAACCCGTACCTTGTAGCATGCTATTCCATCTTTGGAGAAATCCTCACAAACTTCACAGTAAAACCCTTCTCCATGCTCACTTAACTTTTCAGGGCATTTCTTGCATCCTAGGTACCACCAGTTTCTCTCAAACTCAACTACTTCTATCTTTGCAACAATAAAATAATTCCCGCTCTGATGCAACAGAATTTTTTAGTATATAATGTCAAGTGTAGTATGAAAGAAATTTAGTTATTCCTTTTCATAATAACTACCTTTTGACAGACGAACAGTTTAGCAATAGTTAGGATATTTGACCTGTTTGCATTTAGGTTGTCTCCAATAGAGTAGACAGTGTGTGTTGATATTTGGGTTACGTCGTGTGAGGCTCCCTCCCTTCCACATAACAACCTATTTGGTAAGAGATGGAAAACATGTTAGGTGATTTGAGTATGCTGAAAAATACCTGATGTTAATGAATCTTACATGTTTCGAAACTCAGCAATCTCTGGAATAGGTTCGTTAACCAAAACTCCGGTACAGTAAAATGCAATTGACATCCTAATCTTGCCTGAAAAGATCCAGCAAAGCTGCTAGGGCAGGAAATGCAATTAACATGAGGTAGCATTAGAACAGAAATAATTTTTTTTCCTCTAACTCATGAAGGTTTTAAGTCTACCCATTTGAATGATTGCAATGATAAGGTTCGTTAGGCGGATTGTTTCCAACGAACTTTGCCCTTGTTTGATACTCTTTATAGATCACATTATAATTCCACCTACCACTGATTTGATAATTGATTTGACAATTACTCATTTATAACCATAAATTTCAAATTTCTATTAAATCAACACCACTCAATTTATCTCTTTATAATTTCTCTTTATAAATCAACTACCATAAATTGAATCAAACATCCCCTATTTATTGCTTCGGCATGCTCTTTCCAAAGTGTGCATGGTAGCTTTGTACCCCTATTTATTGATATGTACTGTTAAGTTTTGAATTTATATTTAAGGTTGAGTTTGATAAAAGAAAGTCTTACTGGAGGTCTTTCAGTATTATGTCGATAGACCTTGCCCCTTTGTTAGTTTGGGTAGAGCAACTTTTGTCAATGCCAACTACTTCACCGATTGTATTTGCATTAGAAAAAATTATAATGGCTTTGAAACACTAATCAGTAAGCTACAGTTAAATACTGTAAGCAGTAATGTAGAAACACTAACCAAATAATACTGTCTCACCACATATTTGACTAGCAAGAACATCATAAAATGCTCTGAATTTGAAAATACTGGTAGGGAAGCTGTTGTCATCAAACTGAATCAGTTTAGTTTGTTTGGTAAAAGGTAATTTCATGTCATGGTTAGCTTCTTTGTTTTTCATCTTGTTTAGGGTCACCGTGAAGCCTCTTATGTAGTATGTTTGTCCTTCCTCAATCTTTTCTTGGTAGGCAGAAATTAAGTCCCTTGTGACACAACAATGTATTCTCATTCCTTGAATGTGGTAAATATGTAGGTAATGTAACTTAATGTCACATTCAAAATTGGACGGGGAAAAAATAATTGAAGGCTTAACTAAGTGTATACCTCTGCATCCATTAACACCATTTCTAGGCTAGATGGTGTTGTAGAATCATTATAATCCAGTAGAACCGATTTTCAGCAGACCCTTACCTTGAAGCACCACACCTTTCTCTGGTTATTGACTTCTTTTAGTGGAGTTACTAACGGTGCCAAACTATTGGACATTAGAGCCTTATTGTTTTTTTAAGCTCAATTTAGTATTTTTGGAAGATGGTAAAAGCAGTAGTTAGAGCACTTATTTATAGAGAAGTGTAAGGGCAGAATGATTGCAGCAGGTAGAAAGTTGAAACTTTTCTGGAAAATTGTTAGCTAAAGATAATATATCTTGGTTCTTGCATTTGATTGACCATTCATATTTCCATTGTTTTATTTTTGATTCTGCATAATTATCCTACACAAAATGAAATTTAACTGATAAATTAACTCGACAACAGTATCGACGTGAATGACTCTGAGGACTGCTTCTTTTATTTTCTGCTTAAGAGATTTGCGTTAATTAATTAGTTTAACTATTATTGTATTTTAATTTAATCAAGATTTTAATTAATTTTAATTTTGTCGTTTTGTGGCGTTACTTATTAATTATTTATTATATATGGGTAATTACAGTAAACTATTTGTGTAATTAATCGGTTCCATCTTGTCTAAAGGAACTGTACTGCAGTTGCATTCATAGGCTTTGTTGTAAGTGTAACACTATTAATAATATAACCTAATTTATTTATCTCTGTTATAAAAAATTATTTTATAAGTGCAAGAGACTTAGAATGATTGCAGCTAGCAGGAGTCGGTTTGCTGAAGTTTAGATTTCTTGGTTCCTGCATGTGATTGACCATTCATATTTCCACAATTTTAATTTTAATTTTTTATAATTATGTTTGCATAGAGAATGAAAACTAATTTATAAATGAATTGACAACGGCATCGACATGAATTAATTGGTTTAACTATTACTGTATTTTAATTTAATTTATTGTGAGCTGGACTTAAATAACTTGAATTATGTTGTTTAGTAGCTATGGTTATTAATTATTTTCTATTTATGGGTAATGACCGTAAGTTGTAAGTGTAATTAATTGGTTTAACCTTGTCTCAAAAACTCCTTCCCAGTTGTATTCGTAGGTTTAGTTATAAGTGTAACACTATTAATAATATAACCAAATTTCTTTATCTTTGTTATAAAAGATTGTTTTATATGTGTAAGAGTGATTACAGCCAGCTAGCAGAAGTGAGTCTGCTGAAGATCAAATTTCTTGGTTAGACTCAGAATGATTGCAGCCAGCTAGCAGAAATTAGTCTGCTGAAGATCAGATTTCTTGGTTTCTGCATTTGATTGACCATTCATATTTCCTCTTGTATTAATTTTAATTCTGCATAATTACGATACATATAAAATGAGAATTAACTTATAAATTAACTCGACCATGAAACATTGGATTAACCGTTGTCAGTATTGACATGGAGGACAGTTTGTTTTTTGCGTTATTTAAAACATTTGCTTTAATTATTTATTTTTTGTTTATCGTATTTAATACCCGAGTAATTCCAGTAAATTGTAAGTGTAACGTTATTTTTTTATGTATAACGTTGTCAGTAACATTTGCCAATCGTCTCGTCAGTATAACATTGTTCATTAGATACTTAGATTGTCATTGGTTTCATATTATTTTATTTATTTATCCTAAATACCATTCAAAAACAAAGCAGACAAGGACAAATGTATCAATATATTTCTGGAATAAATGTATTGGAAACTGAAAAGGTTTATAGAAGACCCAACCCACCACCTGAATTTGTTGCCATGTGAATCAACTCTGTCTCAATAGTCCGAAAACTTATGTGACACACTCAATATTTTAGGGCAACAATAATGATAATAAAAAAAGAAAAAAGCAATCTGAAAATCTAGCTGGGAAAATGGCAGGGTGACCCAGTAGCCACTCTCCTACTCTTAAGATATAATAGAATAAAGATTAAGGCAATAATTGGCTAGACCCCTCTTAAACTGCATTATCATCAAACATCTATTCCGGTCTCTATAATTTATTAAAAGTAGAGCAAAATCAATAGGAAACTTATAATAATCAACCGGCCCAACGGTATGTTAGTGGTGATAACTACATATAAGAAATGAAAGGGATAAACAATTGCATTCAAATGAACATGAAGCTCTTAGGCCATCTCCAATGGTTCCTTTAATATAGGGGAATCCCCCAAATATGAGGGATGTTGAGCTCCAATGGTTCCCCTAAACCTCCCCTAAATATAATGGAGGTGAATAGTCTTCCTCCATATTTGGAAGAATACTATTCACCTCCCCTATATTTGGAGAAAGGTAATTATTTACAATAATATCATTGGTTATTTACAAAATTACCAATACTTTAATTACAATAATGTCATTCATTAATTAATTTCAATTTTTAATACTAATTGTTCTAATTTTGCGTTCCAATTTTTTTTATTAATACTATAAATTAATTTTTTGTAATTTAAAGATTATATATTTTTTAATTTTTAATTTTTAATTTTTATTACATATCATTATTGTAATTTAAATATGAGAAGAGGTGACATTTTATTTTAAAAGGGAACAAAAGAAGCACGACAAACTTAACAAATAACAAGTTAAGTTTGTTAACAACCATGATGAACCAAATAATTTAAATACTACGAGGCAAGCAGGCAAGCCAATAATACAGACAACAAACTACACAAGTCTACAGAAAACTTAAAAACACACTGAGAAATTGATGCGGCAGGCAAAATAAGACCATAAATTTCAATAATCCGGCAAATGACTTGATAATCCTTCAAGATCTCTGAAGAACTAACTGAAGGATCCTAAACTATTCTAAGACCCTTCACCTTGACGCCAACATCTTTTTTGAGTAATTCTAATTTGTTCCTCTTCCAAGAATTGACACACATTTGTTACTGTATTCAAATCAGTGAATAAAATATTGTTCTCCTTTTATTCCTCCGCAAAATTGAGTTTTCAGATCTCCAAGTCATGCCACTTTTTCCTATCTGTGCTACCTTGCTATAGATGTTCTCCAAACTTGCGGTTTTCTACTTGGATCACTTCAATAATCTTTGAAGTGCCATCCTCAATTTTCCTCTTAAGTTTAGACTTTTTAAATCCAATTGGACACTGAGTTGAAGGGCTCCCATAATTGTCATCATCAGGGTTCAAATTGAATGGCAGGATTTTTTTGCTGTGTAGGTGAGGACATGTAGTCATCCTGATTAGGAGAATCAAGCTCAATGGAACTATTGTTGCTCCTCTGACGCTGGACAAATCTCCTTACTGGGTTTTCATCATTGGTCAATTTCTCTATATCTTCTATTAGAGGCCACACATGATCAAAGCTCCAACCACTTGCAAATTTTGGCTCTTGACACTCCATCATATCTTTTGCTCTTCAATACTGCGATTAAGGTTTGATCACATGTTAGATTAAGTTCAATAGTGTACAAAAAAATAGTTGTACTAGAATGTAACACTTACAATGTCATGTTAGGAAGCACCAATTGGATGAGCGTCTTCAACTTGGAGAATTCAAGCACGGATTTTGTTGATTGCAAATTTAATTGTTTGCATTCGCTTATCAAGTGATTTTATAGTACATTGTAGCGTGATGGATGGTGGAAGTTTACTATTTTGTAGTCATCAGTAATTTGATTCCATAGCATGGTCTTTGACTGGTTTATGCCAACAATTGGATTTTGCGTAACATCTAGCCAAACGTGAACAAGATACATGTCTTCTTTGTGTGAATAACTTGAAGCACGAGCGCCAGATGCCATTTTTAATATCGCTTGACAAGTAATATTCTAAGACTTATTGATTAGGGCGTATATATTTCGATGGATGTTCAACTATTTATAGACGGAAGGGAATGTATTTGATTTTCCAAATACTTATATGAATAGGCATTTCAACTGGAAAACTGATTTTATTACTCTCATAATTTGCAAATAATCAATTCCCTCCGAAAGAATCGATTCTTTCACAAAGTCTGGATTTTCCCTTAGCAAAATTTGGTTCTTTGTATAGTGTGATTCTCTACAAACTTTGAAGCTTTCGCTATTGCAAGTTTGAATTTTCCTTTCGTAAAGTTTGAATTTTCCTTCTGTAAAGTTTGGATTTTTCCTCAGCAAAATTTGATTCTCTGCAAATTTTGATTTCCCTAAATATAAAGTGTTTCTCTGCAAACTTTGAAGCTTTTAGTATTGCAAGTTTGAATTTTCTTGTCTATTCACTATTTTCTTGAAGCTTTCACTATTGCAAGCTTTCACTGTTCTTTAATTCACACACCACGCGTACCACTTACCACAAATTGATGTCACCTACCTACCATGTTCTACCTACCACAAATTTATATCAACTACCTATCATGTGTCACTTACCACAAACTCATCTTCCTCTATTTAAGAATGGCCTATTTCCCTATTTTCCTACAACACCTACTTTTAGCATTTGAGAAAAATGAGTGGATTGGCCTAAAAGTATGATGAAAACGACCCAAGGCAAGATTTCTGTCCCCCATTTTCCTAATACCTAGACCGCCATTTGCTTTTGTACAGCAAACCTTATCCCAGTTCACAAGGTAGACTTTCTTTTCACGCAAGCTGATGAGCTGTACCAATGGGACTTTCTAGCTAACTGAAGGAAAGTAAACCCAAGGACAATTTGAGCTTTTCTTTACATACAAGTTCTTTCGTCAAGATTTGATTGATGGACCTACCTGTGGTAAGCACCCACCTTAGTATCAGTAAAATGAAGAAATCCATTCATCAGCAGTAGAGGGCATAGGTTACAATTTGAGCAGGTACAACACAGTAGGGTCGGGAAGACATAAGGAAGAAAGCAGATTGAATAGGTAGACGGACTGGAATTGGTAGATGGAGGCTTTAAGCCTACTATATTAAACTATTAAAGTAGAGTCCAAAGGCTACTCTACAAAAATGGTGGGAAGCTGGGCATTCGAGAAGATACTCAGTCTACTTCCACTGACTTTATAGAGACGCTCTTCCGATCTCAGGGAAAACCCTGAACTGCACTCGGGTCCCAACACAGAAGGAAGACTAAGCCAATAGTCTCCTGAGGAGGTTCCTCTTAGACATACCCTAATGATGAAAATGAAAGTGAACCACAGATTTACAACTCGGTGATTGATATGATTGATGCAGAAACAGAAGTGATTGTTTGTATACAAAGCAATAATAATCTACTCCTGGCATATTATGTTATTCAACAGCGTAATGTCATGCCAAAGCATAGAGGCTCAGTCCCCAGGCACGTTGTTATCAACCGTGGGCAATAAGCTGCAGATCGTAACTTATTCAACGACTATTTTGCTGAGTTTCCATGATTAAACGAGGAGATGTTTCGGCGTCGATTTCGTATGTCCCAAAGTCTATGCTGTGATTAAAAGAGGGAAGCAACAAGTAAGTAAGGTTTGTCTCCCTTTCAAAAAATAACTGCTGTATTTACTCGCCAACCATCAGGACCAAAATTCAAATTCCCATTGAGTATTTTGGGAAATTAATTCTAGCGGGTTGGGTCTACGGTCTGGGTCTGTGTTGCTCGCGGGTTGGTGGATTGGGCTGCAGGTCGGGTCTGGTTAAACAAAAAACTTTTTATTTTTATTTTCTTAAATTCTAGTCTACAATTAGTAACGGAATTAGCAGATCGGAAATTTGTTGTTACTTAGTAACTATCTTATTTGTTGGTAATTCAGTATCGGCCGAACTTATTGTTAATTAGTATGCGAAAGTTTTACGTCACTAACTAGTAACAGAAAGTTCTGTTGTTAATTAGTAACGGAATTTATATTCCGTTTCTAAATTAGCAACCATGATATTACTAAGAGTTTTAGTAATAGTACTTTTTAGTTATTAATAGTAGTTAGAAACGAAATTGACTTGTTTAGCAACTGAAATTCCGTTGCTAATCGTGCCTTTTCTAGTAGTGCAATTAATCCAGTTTGAATACTTGAAAGTGAAAATTTACTCTCCAAAATCTTCCAGTACTTGGATTAGGTCTAACAACATTAAACTGGTAGGGAGTGAGACATTTTAAACTTGGTTAGGCTTTTTCGCATAGAATATATCTCAATGCGATGTACTATAGATTGGCATTTACATACATCTTGGCATAAATAAATTATATACAGCTTAGTTAAAGTGGCAAGTGTCGTCCAAAATTGAAAAGAAAAACAATGTAAATATCAAATTGATAAAATCAGAAATTAAAAAGCAAAAAAGAACTTTCAACTTGTTAAGCCATAAGAATTGTAAAGGTACCATCTTACCAAATCTATAGAGAATACAGCAGTATAATTTTCATTGGCAGGTCAATTAAACTTATCGATTTCATTTAAACTTTCAAATCAATATTTATATTCCCCCCACTTTTAAGCTCCAAATAGTATGTGTTTGCTTTATCTTAGAACCATGTCAATAACCACTTCAAGTATGTTGACTAGGTGAGAAAATTACTTTTTCCTTATTTTCAAATGAAAATTCACAAAATTAATAATAATAAATAGATGTATAAATATTTGTCATCTTCTATTTATACATATTTGTCATCTTACTTTTAACTTTTTATGCTTATCCAACATCCTTCTAGTGCACTCTTCAAAAAAAAACCTTCTAGTGCATTTTAAAGAGAATTAAAGATTAAGGCAATAATTGTCTATACCCTCTAAAACTGCATTATCATCAAACATCCATTCTAGTTGCTATAATTTTGCTGAGTTTCCATGATTTAACGAGGAGATGTTTTGGCGTCAATTTTATATGTCCAACGTCTATTAATGGGAATAATTCAGGCCGTGCAAGTTCATGACAATTACTTTATACAAAAGAGGGAAGCAACAGGTAAGTTAAGTTTGTCTCTCTTTCAAAAAATAACTGATGTATTTCGACAACTAGCTTGTGGCATTGCTAAATATGCGACTGATGAATACACTAAAATTGTAGAATTTACTGCAATTGAGAGTATAGAGATCTTTGGTCCCGAGTACATTATATCACCAACCTCTAACGATATTGCTAGATTACTCTATATCGGTGCACAATGGGGCTTTCCTGGAATGTTGAGTAGTCGAGATTGTATGAACTGGAAGTAGAAAAATTGTCTAACTGCTTGGGCAGGACAGTATGCAGGTCGTAGCGAAAACCCGCCTATTATATTAGAGGCAATAGCCGACTATGATATATGGATATGGCATGCTCACTTTGGGTTATCCGGATCAAATAATCACATTAATGTGTTAGAAAGGTCTCATATTTTTTCTAATCTTGCTCAGGGCAAAACGCCTCCAACTTGTTATGTCATTCAAGGAAGAGAATATGAAATAAGTTATTACTTAGCTGACAATATATACCCAAAGTAGTCAACTATTGTGCAAACAATTCACGATCCCCGTGGTCCATAAGAGAAACTATTTACTAGTAAACAAGAAAGTTGTAAGAAAGATGTAGAATGTACATTTGGAGTTTTGCAATCAAGGTTTGCTATTGTAGAAGGACCTGCATGATTTTGGGAAAAACATGTATTAAAAAAATATAATGACAACGTAGATTATATTGCATAACATGATTTTCAGGGATGAGTGTAACCTTGATGCCCCAATCCAATAGTGTAGTGATGCTCCAGCACTGGACATTGAGGTGGTGCACGACGAAGAAGTTTGGTTCCAAATGTTTCTTGAGTGTCATCAGCAAATTGGAGAGATCGGAAGAGCGTCGTGTAGGCACTTTGTAATGCATTAATTGAGCATCTGTGGGAGCAATATAGTAATTGTGACAATTAAGTTTGTATATATTAATGAGTTCGCTTGAGTGTTTGTTGTTATTAATGTATCATTGTTGACATCAATCGATTCCCGCATCTTTTTTCAAAATAAGCTATTTAATAATTTAGATTTTCTTTTATTCCCAATGATATTCTTTATTTGGCTTCTTTCGAGATATAAATTATTTAACCTTAGCTAATATAATTATTATACAAATTAAGTATGATTTTAATTAAATAAAAATGTTATTCATATTCTTATTCAATTAAAAGAAATAAAAAATTTAAAAAAATAGGTTCCCCTAAATATAGGGGAAACCATTGGCGTGCAACAATGGTTTCCCCTATATTTAGGAGAATCTCACATATTTAGGGAATAGGTTTCTCTAAATATACGGGAAACCATTGGAAATGCCCTTACCAAAGCACTAAACCACCAAAAATCCAAATTACATGTTATATCCATTATCAATCAATATGTAGAGTAAATTACGCCAAAAAGAAAATAGAAGTAAAATATAAACTAAAAATCGATTCAACTAGCAACATGCAATTTCAAATTACGCCTTTTTCCATACATATAATGTCAAAATATTCCTTTTCCAAACCCTGTAAAATAGTTAGTTGTTTTCCATCTTCAATTATCCACTAGAAGAAATTATAAAGATTAGCTCGCTGCTGGCAACTTTTTGGAGAAATCTCTAGATGTTGATATGGAGGAGGAGGCGACCTAGACCCGGCCAATTTCAATTTGAGTGATTCTCAAATTTTGATGTGAGCAAAAGAATGGAGGAGTTTGGGAACGGCAAGTAATGGTAACACGTGATGGCCCCGGGGATTAGGTTAAATCCAATGTAATTCATATACAAAGAATTTCAATTATTAAAAAATTAGAATTAGAATTGTTTATGTAGATTTTATTAAACGTTCTTTCTCTAAATTATATTTTATTTTCCTTTCAAAAATAATAAATACTATTTTTTTCTTTAAGGCAAATGAATGTTTTCCTAGAATTGTTTTTTAGTGCAAAAGATATGTCTTACTTGATAATATATGTTGTTAAATGTTCGTGGACATAAGCCTTTTTATTTTAAAACATTCAGATCAAATTATATTCTTATTAGGTGTGAAAAAAATTATAGTTACGAGTTGTTTTGAGGGAAAAAGAAAACTCTTACCCTTTTTACTTTGGTAGCAAATATTTAATAGGAGAACTATACATCTTTACGAGATGTCACCTGGAGAAATGAAAACATGTGCGCAAATCTAATTTTGCATGTAAGATAATTTTGCAAGGAAAATTAATAGCCTAGCCACGAATTTTTCTTTTTCATTTTTTCCTTGTTTTTTGGGTGGGGATGAGATAATACTACTAGTACAGAAAATACAAATCTTAAAAAATGTTTTTTTTTTTGTGGGGAAAATTGTTAAAAATGATCTAGATAAATTATACTTCTGCCTAAAATCTTTTTTGTCTGCGAAAATAATTTTAAAGGGAATTTCCTATTGCAACAAAATGCCTTTTTTTTTTTTTTTCGGGGCGAAAAGAAAACTTTGGATACAGATTTCATTTGTTATGCTTAATAATTTTGCAGGGAAAATACTTACTGCGACAAAATGCCTTTTTGTAGGAAAAAGCGAACGTGGTATACTAATTTCATTTTGTATACGGAAAATAATTATGCAGGGTAAATAATATTGCTACAAAATGCATTTTTATAGGGAAGCGAAAATAATTTTGTAGGGAAAATACTTTCCCTACAATATACTTTTACGGTAGCAAAAAGGGAACTTTGCATACAAATTTCATTTTGTATGCGGGAATATCGTAGTATTAGCACGAACTAGTAGTATGCTCGTACGTTGCACGGAATAGAATAATTAGTCAAAAATGCATAATAATTTAAAAAACTAAATAATCATAATTTTATTGTATGCTACTCAAAATAACTGGGAATTGATAAAGTTAGTTTTTTTTTTTTTTTTTTTTTTTTGGGAGAAAACACCCCACTGAATTGATAAAGAGTTTACTTTGCTTCAAAAGAAAAAATGGAGATCACTTGAATTTTTATGATTTTGTTGAGCGTCAAAAAATTTTTTTTTATTATATATACACACACGGTCCACAGCACAAGGAGCAAATGGACACGGGACACGTGAAGCAGCCAAAAAATTCAGAAAAAAAAGGGGGCAGCGGAAATTTTGAGAGAAGAAGAGAAAGAAGGCGTGTGCCTTCTTGCACGCGCGTGACTATGGGTGTTTGGTTGGCTCTTATGTCTCTTGTTGAGGCAAATTGCATTTATAGATATTAATTGGAATTAGGCTACGTGGTTGTATGGTCGGCTGGGTTACAGTAGTTATATTGACACTAAATTTTTTTACTAATTATATTATAATTTAATTGTACTTAATATTCTTTATACTTTCAAAAATTTACAATTACATTATTAACTTATTTCTATCATATTTGTATTTTTAATATTTTACTAGATTTCTACGCACGGGTAGAGTTTTAAAAAAATTTCATACATAAAATATAATATAATTGTACTTGTCAAGATTAATGTTATAAAGAAACTGAAAAATACAACCTGCATGGAATTAATTTGCATCGTATATTTACAAGTAGCGTATAATTAATTCTTTATTTTGTTGACATAGCTTTAAATTCTTGTTGTTAGTCCATCGATATATCAATGAATCAATAATTTTTTATTAATTCTTATTTTTTATTTCCTTTAAAGACAGTAAAACTCGATAGCATAATTCTATATTTAGTTTTATACACGTGCATTTACAGACATACTATATATGTTTCACAACCGTGTATTTTATGGACATGTTATAGTGACAAAATAAAATATAATAGAGTAAGAGAACATAAATCATGAAATTATATAATCGAATAAAGTAAAATTGAAATTCATTATGTAAATATTAGATATATATAACCAAAATGTAATTCATTGATAGAATCTCAAAAAAATATTAAATTAAATGATTCAAAGGAAAAATATAATAATAATATTGAAATCTCGAATGATATATTATCTATTTTCATGTAATTAAAATTCATTAGGCAAATATAAGATATATATATAACCAAAATAGAATATATAGATAGAGTCGCAAAATAAAAATATTAAATTAAATTGTTAAAAGGAAAAGTATAATAATTGAACTAATAATTTTTTTATTAATTTCTATTTTTTATTTCCTTTAAAGATAATAAAATCCAATAGTATAATATATATTAGTTTCACACGTATGTGTTTCACGGACAAAATATGCTTTACACCCGTGCATTTCACAGATATATTATGCTGACAAAATAAAATACAATGGAGTGGGAGAATATAAAATGATAAAATTACACAATCGAACAAAGTAAAATTAAAATATATTAGGTAAATATGAGATATATCTAACGAAATTATAATATATAGATAGAGTCCCAAAATAAAAGTATTAAATTAAATGATTAAAAGAAAAGTACAAAAATAAGGGAAAGTAATACTGAAAGTATAATAATAAAGAAAAGTAATACTGAAATCAAGATTGATTTATTATCTATTTTCATGTAATTCAAACTCACTAGTCAAATGTGAGATATATCTAACCAAAATGTAATACGTAGATAGAGTTTCAAACTATAAATATTAAATTAAACGATTCAAGGGAAAAACATAACAATAAGAAAAAAAATATAATAAATGAACCTATAATTTTTTTATTAATTCTTATTTTTATTTCCGTTAAAGGCAATAAAACCGTATAGCATAATCTATATTAGTTTCACACTCGTATATTTACGGACTACTATGTTTAACACTTGTGTGTTTCATGAACATATTATGCTGAGAAAATAAAATATAATATATTAGGAGAATATAAAATTATGAAATTATACAATCAGATATAGTAATATTGATTAAAATGTAATATGTAGATAGAATTCTGAAATAAAAATATTAAACTAATATATAAATAGAGTCTCAAAATAAAAATATTAAATGTAATATGCAGATAAAGCTCTGAAATAAAAATATTAAATTAATATGTAGATAGAGTCTGAAAATAAAAATATTAAATTAATTGATTAAAAGGAAAAACATAACAATAAGAAAAAGTATAATAAATTTTTTTATTAATTCTTATTTTTATTTCCTTTAAGTGCAATAAAACCCGATAATTTAATTTATATTAGTTTCACACTCACACATTTACGGACTAATATGTTTAACATTTGTGTCTCACGGACATATTATGTTAAAAAAGTAAAATATAATATATTAGGAAAATATAAAATCATGAAATTATATAATCGAACACAGTAAAATTTATTAAAATGTAATATGTAGATAGAGTTCTGAAATAAAAATTTTAAATTAATATATAAATAGAGTCCCAAAATAAAAATATTAAATATAATATGCAGATAGAGTTCTGAAATAAAAATATTAAATTAATATATAGATAGAGTTCTAAAATAAAAATATTAAATTAATTGATTAAAAGGAAAAATATAACAATAAAGAAAAGTATGATAATAATAGAATAATGACATCATCAATTGGTTTTTTAAAGGAGCCAGACAATGAGCGGGAAAATTATTTTTAATTGAGCTCACAATCAAATTGAGTTAGACAAACTGTTGATTAATATATATATATATATATATATATATATTACGATGACATTTTTATCGAATGTATTTTGATTTCTAAAATTTCATTGAGGGAATTGGCTAAAATTTTTAAATATATGCAACTGCATAACTTCATACAATTTTAAAGTATACAAAAATTTTTTTTAAAGATATCTGGTCCTTAACAATATGAGAGAACAATTAAATTAAATATTCAAGCAAATTTTTTAGATCGGAAGAGCGGTCGTGTAGGGAAAGAGTAATAGTAAATTAAGTAATGTACTAAACATATAGGCTTAGATTTATTGTATTGAATTAAGGTAAAAGTCTGAAAACTGATTTAATTTTGCTTTATTCATCAATCTCACGAGTTTGCACTTAATCAAAATTAGAAGAAGTCTCAATAACCTAATTTTTGATATTTGTCTATCAGCTGTTAGAATTTTGAAGAAATATTTAATCTTTGAAAATAGGCTATATAGAATAAAAATATATATAAATTTTTGTATATTATTAAAAAATAAAATAAAAACAAAATATAATTAATAGATAAGCATTACTTTGAAGAGAACGGATAATTATTATTATTGTTATTATTATTATGACATTAAAAAAATAAAAGAAGCATAGAAAAGTAGGACATTGGTTTTAACGAAAAAACTTACATATGACCACTATCCTACTTTAGCATATATAAGATAAAAGATTTCTTGTAGTGTCTCTATCTTCCCCTTCTTTCTACTCTTATATTTCTACCGAGGTCATGTATTGCGTTAGTTATGCTTCTATACTATGATTTTCTGCCCCGTATTATTTTCATTTTGTCGCCTAATGGTCATCTTGAGGTGATAGGACTCCTCTAGAAGAGGTTATTTCAGCACGCTCAACTCGATTGCAAATTTGGAGTTGCTAATCAACGTTAACTAGCTTCTTTTCTTTTCTTTACTAGTATAGCACTCGTGCAATACGCAAGAAGAATACTATACAATAGTCTAACACATAAAAAGTTAAAAAATTAGTTGCTAACAAATTTAAATCATGCTTCGTGTTGTGTTCCTTAAGATGATCGAATGTATTATCCTTAAATATGCTACAAATTTATTGCAATTTAAAAACAATAGTAATTAGATAAATAAGCGAGATCAGTTATAGTCAGAAGAACTTCCTAAAAATTAAAACTGTAATATGATGAACAAATCAAGATTATAATCACTAGCTAAAAGAAAGTATTTACTACCCAATAATCATACAAAATATTAACCACTCCTGTGATTTTCCTATTCACTTTTTAATTATTGAAAGAGATTTTTCATTTGCATATTATTATTCTCCCGTTTCCGCAGACCTATTGTGAATATATACATCTCTTTCCGATCTCAAAATCACAACGAGCCAATAAAACTCATTAAAAGATCAAATCGAAGCTTCAATATTTGTCATAAATAAATACACAACACTCCTTTTAGACCAGACATAGAGGAAAGATGGATTATTTTGTTGTGGGTGTACATTAATAGTAAGATGGGGTGACTACAGCCGTAAGGACTAAAAAAGTCTAGTATTCTATTGTGGACTGAACTCGGTACTCCTAACTAATCAAGAATCTGCATGTGGACTCAAGATGCCCAATTTGTTATTTAACTTGAGCATTGAATCTCACATGTGAGTCCGGGAATTGGTCAGGAGTACCGAGTGCTCAACACTCTTATAGTACTGGACCTTTTTTCCCTAAAGAAGTTACATTATAAATTCTGCATTTTTCTCCCTCTCCATAATTTGAAGGCAAATGTTGAAGCATTTGCATTATAAATTCCATGTATCAGGCATTAATAAAAGCATTTTATATGCAATAAAAAACAATAAAAACTTAAAGAGAATCATACGATATCTAACATGATGCGAGCTTATTCTTGATAGATTTACCACAATCCATGTGAACTTTTGCCACTTTGTTAGACCAATATTCTACTTCATGATTCAATAGATAAAACAGTCAACAAATTGAAGTCTAAAGAATATTAAATCGATATGTTCACCTTGAATTTTAATATATAGCCTGGTACCTGTGTGTTGCGCCGGATTATCAAAACATTAGAGAACCATAAATGAACAATATTAAAAATGTAAATAATAATAAGACCTAATATAAAAACATTGTAAACAACTTAGACAACACCACATTTAACATTTGTAAAAAACAAATCACTTACCACTAATATATAAATGTGTGTGGATAAGGGAAAAAAATTTTAATTCCCCTTTTCTTGATTACCAATTTTTTATATTTCTTATTTGCCCTTAGTTTATTGATTAATCAAAAAATTTTTCACATTTCTGTTGCATTACTTGAAACTAATTTCATTAAGGTTTGACACCCCATTAATAGGTTTTGGATTTATTGCATATATCCAAATTGTGTTGTCTTTTCATTATTTAATTTCATTCATATTTTATCTTTTTTTATTATAATTTACCTGATTTAAATACGAATACCTTTACGTGTATCATCATTTGCTCGCATACCAAAATCGTAATAAACATGCAATACATCCAAAGATTAATTGCATAAAATACCAAACCATTAGAAATTATGTTATGTTTAAAAAAAAATTCAAGAACAAGGAAAACAAACGTATGATGAAAATCCTCAATGTATGTGATCAGTTCATTAAGAATCAGTTTGGTAACAAAATAACACTTTGCTACAATAATATCAGCTAGCTGATACAAATAACAATTCATTAATATAATTAAATATATAAAATGCAAGAAAATAAATTAAAAGAATTATTAAATTTCGGAATCACAGACGTAGATTTTGGCAAATAAAATAGGTATCATCTATTGCCGTAGGAAAATGAATTGGGAAAGGAAAAATGTAATAATAACAATAGCAATAATTAAAATGATTTGAATCAATCTCCTGTCAAACATAGAAAAAGGGAAAACCATGGAAACATGGAAACAAATTAAGAAAGAAATAAAAGAAAATTAATTTAGTTTTGACAAATAAAATGGGTCTAATCTACTGCAGTGGGAAAATGATTTTGGAAAGGAAAAATGTAATAACAATAGCAATAATTAGAAAATATTTGAATCAGTCTCCTGTCAAATATGGAAAAGGGGAGGAAACATGGAAACAAATTAGGAAAGAAATAAAGGAAAATTAATTAAAATAATTAATAAAAGAATGTATACCGCACTGGTAGCTGTACCTATAGATACCACAAGAAAAATGTGGGAAAATAGCAGTACCTATAGGTACAGCTACTCTTAATTTAAGAATATATAAATTAGTGAACTAGTACTGCACATGTGCGTTGCACGGAAAAATTAATTCAAAATTATTTGTTATTTAATAAATTATAAATTTAATATTTATACATAAACAACATACTTAAAAATTATAATGCTTTCAAATAATAAAAATAATAATAATGTAAATCTAAAAGTGTATTCTTTTGTCCCTTCGGGGACATCCAATTAAAAAAAAAAAAGAACTGTACTCTTAATATTTATTTATTTCAATTTCCTAATAGAATGTAGAAAATAAAATATAGAAACATTGAGTCGGGAAAATTTTGTAATAATTAAAGGGTTAATTTCACAAATCGTCCATAACCTTTGAATTAAGAATTGATAAGATCTTTAACTTTTTTCCAACCTCATGGGCCCCAACCTTTCAAAAAATTGGGCGAGAGGTCCTTGCTGACGGTTTCCATCCATTTTTCCGTTATATTCTCGGAGAAATTGCCATTTTATCCCTCAAATTTTTAAATTAAAAAATAAAAAATTTAAAAACAATATATATAAACTTTATTTAATAAAAAAAATGAAAATAGATGGGAGGAGCCCCTCTTGTGCTGCCGGAAATGGCAACACAACGGGAGACTCTCCCTATTATGGTTGCCCAAATCCGATAACGGGAAGTGCTGTCATTTTTGGCGTCCAAAATGGGAGGGGGGACTCCCCCATTGTGATGCCATTTCTCACAGCGATTTTGATGCCAGAAATGGTAGCTGACATTTTCGATGGCACAAGGAGGGTCTCCCCATTTTCATTTTTTTAATAAAGTTTTTATTTTTTATTATCAAACTTTTTATTTTTTAATTTAAAAATATGACGGTAATTTCTTTGAGGACTTAAAGGAAAAATGGATCAAAACCAACCCGTAATGTGCGTTTTTGAAAGGTTGGGAACCTAGAAGGTTGCAAAAAAAATGTTTAGGGACCTAACCAATTCTTAGCTCAAAGGTTAGAGAGGATATGTGAAATTAGCCCATAATTAAATATACTACATCAATGAGAGTTGATCTCTTTCCTGAGTGGGAGGGATATTTAACTCCAAATGCTGATGTGTGACATTACCATGTTAGTGTTGTGTCACATTATAGTGATGGCATGAGAGTGTTGGACCATCTTACATGGCAATGTCACTTTAAGAGAGGGGTAGGATACTTTGTTTGGCTACTATTTAAAAAGTTCCTTCTTGTGTGGTTACTTATTTAAAAATTGCCTTGATTGTAAAAAAAAAAAAATAATAATAATAAATAAATAAATAAGTACATAAATAAAATTAAAAAAATAAAAATTGCCTTGATTTATCAACATATTTAAATATTATATTTTAGACACATGACAACATATGGGTAAGTCACTTTGTGACAGCCTTAATCCCACATCGATTGGGTAGAGAAAGTGAGACAAATTTATAGGCCATGAGACCCACTCTATCTGACATGAGGCTTTTTGGTCGAGAGCCCAAGAGCAAAACCGTGCGGGCTAGGCCCAAAGCGGACAATATCATGTCAAAGTAGAGTGGGTCATTACAGATGGTATCAGAGCAAAGGGTTACGTTTCTATAGACTTGTAAAATTTTTCGAAAAAAATTTTACTAAAATAAAGTTAAGAATTTCTATAGTTGCCCAGCTCACAAGTTTAAGGTAGTCTCATTAATTGATCTGTACTATCAGTATGCATGTGAATATGTGATTTATATGTTTATTATATGCATGAACTTATTTGCTTCATGCTTAAGACGAGACGAGAATATTATTTTATGCATGCAATACTTGATTACTATGCGCTAGTAGTTACTTGCTTTACAGTATGAGATGAGAGTCAGAAACCTGCATTTACCATACGATTCTTGTTTTCGAGTAGAGAACTTATTTGAGATATTTATGTAGATGCATGTTTATATGTATATTTGTGGTATTAATTAATTAATTTGCTCTGAAACTACTGAGTATTTCTATGAAATACTCATCCTTTCAAATTACAACATTTTACAGGTTCAGAATCAGAGGAGAGAGATCGGAAGAGTGATGACATCAAATTTAGAATTAATTTTGGAATAAATAAAATATTTTTACTTATTCGTGAATATTTTTGAATTCCTTATTCTTTGACATTAATAAGTTCTTTTTTCCGGGGACATTATTTTCCAAGTTTATTTTTCCACATATTTTTACCCACTGTTAATTACTTATTTTAAAAAGAAAGAAAATATAGTTAATGTCCCAGGTATTCAGAATGCAGGGCGTTACAGCTTGGTATCATAGCAAAGCCCAACCGGAAGTATGGCCAACGAGGACGTTAGGCCCCTTTAGGTGGGGTGATTGTGACAGCTTCAATCCCATATCGCTTGGGTAAAGAAAGTGAGACCAGTTTATAAACCATATGACCTACTTCATATGATATGAGGCCTTTTGGGTGAGAGCTTAAGAGCAAAACCGTGCAGGCTAAGCCCAAAACGGACATTATCATGTTAAAGTGGAGCGGGTTATTACAGAAAATTTGAACCATTTCTCTATTTGTGTGAGTCATCCTTGCACTGGGGCCATGCTAATCTTCTCTGTATCGTTCCAATTTTATCAGAACAACCTCAATCCCACATCGCTTGGGTAAAGAAAGTGACACCAGTTTATAAGCTAAGAGATTCATTCCACCTGACATGAGGCCTTTTGAGTGAGAACTCAAGAGCAAAACCGTGCGGGTTTGTCCCAAAGCGGATAATTCATATCAAAGTGGAGCGGGTCGTTACAGATGGTATCAAAGCAGAGCCCAATCGGAAGTGTGGCCAACAAGGACATTGGGCCCCTTATGTAGGTTGATTGTGACAGCCTCAGTCCCACATCGCTTGGGTAAAGAAAGTGAGACCAGTTTATAAGCCAAGAGATCCACTACATTTGATATGAGGCCTTTGAAGTGAGAACTCAAGAGTAAAACCGTGCAGGTTAGGCCCAAAGCGGACAATATCATGTCAAAGTAGAGCAGGTCGTTACACACTTCTTTGATGTCATGTATGTTTTCACATTATTCTAATTGTTAACTCTACACATTAAATCTATTTTTAAACAAATCTATTTTTAGATTATTACCAAACGCCACTGGGGGGAATATCATTCCGACACATGGACTATGGCATTAAATAATTAAAGTCGATATAACTACATAAAAATGTTAGTTGTCAACAAAACTCAATAAATTGATATCATTTTCACTAAAGTAGTTCATTGCGAATGGCAACTATTTCCATAGGTCAACGGTTTCTGCAATAGTTGTTAGTTAATTTTAGAGTAAATTATAGGAGAAGTCCCCAGATCTTTGCGTCCATTTGAACTTTCATTTCTATCGTTTAAATATTGAGCAACATGCTGTCACCTCAATCCAGACTCAATTCAATTTAAAAACTTTATCTCGAAGGTCAAGCTAAACCAATGCAATGCAATGGAAAACCCAATGCAACTGGGTGATCTTGCTTAGGGTGGATTTGCCTCATTCTTATGTCATAAGAGTACATGTAACCCGTTTTGCCATTTTCATGCAATGTTTACATGAAAGGAGTACAAATCCTGCTATCTGAACTCATATACATCTCGTTACACCAAATAAACATCATTTTTTATATTTTCCTATTCTATTGATATTTTACCAATCAATTTAATTGACAAATCAATTTGATTGTCTAAGTGGATAGTGTAGAAAGATAGAAAACGAAATTAAATTGTTACATATTTATAGTTAAATTATACAACCATATTCCGTGACACATTTTAAAAAATTACAAACATACAGCCTTCCCAATTGAAAGTGGCCCGACAATAGTAAGAGAACCAAAATGCTCTTTAGAAAGACCTGACAATTGAGGAAGGGGGAAAAATAAAAGAAAAGAGAACAAAATTAGTAGAAACAAAGGTCCCTCAACTTTTGCATTTATTCGCATTCTTATTCAAAACTTTTAAATATGGACTGAAAGTTCCAAAAGCTTATATTGGTAAGTACAACCTAAATCTGAAGAATTTTATTTTAAAACCCTAACCAACCCAATTTTATTGTCACATGCTAACTCCCCCATCCCGCCAAAGTTTTAAATAAAAGGCCCAATAAATACATATAAAAATTCCAATTATGAGGTAAAGCTTCTCATAATTTTCGATTTTACTAGAGGAATAAAATTATTAGAGCAATTCTAGGGAGACATAAAATGGGGACATTTATAACTAACATTTTTATGTGGCACACGTTTATTGGGTGATAATTACATGGCTACTTTTTCATCATACAATACAAGTGTGCCACATAGAAATGTCACCTATAAATGTTCCCATTTCATGCCCCCTTGAATTTTTGAAATTATTATCCTCTTTGATTGAAGAACAAACGTGTAGGAACTACTACCAAAGATAACATAGTGATTTAACTACAAATAGTATCATAAAACGTGGGGATAAAAAGTTAAGCATCCAATTCACTCTTTAGTGCTAAAAAAAATACCATAGTTAATATATTAAAAAAACCACAGTTAATGTAAATCTTTATTTCATGGTTTATTTATGTTAAGCATTATTGGATCACATATAATAATCGTATTAAGTTTTATAAATCACAAACACCAGACCTGGTGAGTGTACTTTGAGCAATTGCAGCGCATAACTTGAGAATCATAAATCATAAACTTTATATAATTGGTGAATTGTGCATGGAAAATTTAAAAAATGAGTAATGCAGGCGAACCACATATACGACTCGACAAAACAAGATGATAAAGGGAAATGTAAAATTGAGATTTATTAGGCCTTTATTCTCTTCAGGCTTTCTTTAATTACCTTTTGTTTTTCCAATTTGATGATGCAATATTGATATCATCTGTAACGCCTCAATTTCTTAAAAGTTTAGAACGCTACTAAAAGTCGCATTTTTATTTTTGAATTGAACGAGTAAAGTTTTTTTTTTTAAATAGATAAACTTGTGAGGATAGAATATGTGCGAAAATATGATGATCATTTCAATTACATAATGCCAAAAATACATGTTTATAGTTGTCGACAAAAGTAATTGTTCAAATTATAATACCGATAAAGTATTTAGCAAAAAAGACAATAAATAGTCATTTAATCAAAATATTTAGTTGACCCTACTCGTCACCTCGACCACAATTGGCCCCTTAACCTGAAAGGAGGGAAAGTTGAGGTGTGTATAATAATAATATTACACTTAGTGGGGCAAGTCAATTAATCCATGTCAAACCAAATATGCAATCATACTCATAACTCTACTATTTAAACTTTAAAATTTTCAAAGTTATACCATAGGCTATCCCGAGGGCCTACTTTTGACCCTGGATTAATTTGCGATTCCTAACAACATATTAGCGCTAGTAATCGTAATTGCATGGTGGGCTATCCCAAGGGCCTACTTTTGACCCTGAACCAATTTGTGGTCCCTGATAAATATTTTCATACATTCAAGTCACGACCGTAATCAACACATAAGGAAAGTACAGGATCAATCAACTAGAATTTGAATAATGTAAACCCACCTCAATAGTCATGAAAGAGTTTGCTGTGGTGCTACTTAAACTTGGAACTTAAAGCGTCCTCGTCTATCAAATAAAAGTTTAAGGTGATTTAGTATGTTTGAATTATCATTGGAAGGAGAATCTTAAACTTTAAGTACCTAATTGAATGTTTATCAAAGTTATAGTGTTAAGATTTTAGAGTCTTAAAATATATAAAGGTTTAATTGATCACTTATGAGTGTTAGAGTTCACAATTAATTTGATTGGTTAAAAATTTAGGACCGTTATGAAGTAATTAAATTCTTTAAGGGTTAAATTGTATAATTATAATAGTCAGAGGACTTTAATTTATATATTTGAATAGTTTGAGGGTCAATTTAAGTTAAATTGAAAGTTTAGGGACTTATGTGATTAGTAATAAAAGTTTAGGGACCAATTATATAAAACTTGAAAGTTAGGGGGCCAAATTATTTAAAATATTTGGCGACCAACTTTGATTTAAATAACAACTTTAGGGTCAACTTAAGTATCTTAGGAACAAATTGGGTCAAGACTATAGTTGACCAAACTTTTAGGACTTAGTTAAGTGTTTTTAAAACTTTTGGGGACTGAAAAGAAAAAACCCAATAGATATTGTCTTAGATCTAATATTTTTGGTGTAATACACAAAGTGTAAAGAAGAAGATGAACATTGGTGGGTTTTCAAACAAGGGAAAATATGAGAATCAAATCCGACCAAAATTTGGTGAAATAGAAAGCTCTCGGCGTGTTCTTTCCAATTATGTAAGTTTTAAAAGGTACGATGGTGGCTTATAGTGAAAGTACTCGGCGATTTTCACGATTTTTAGGTGAGGGTGGTGGCTTTCCGGCCAAACCATCTACATATTTATGTTCCTTGCAGTGAGAGGAAGCTGTAGACACCGACGCTCTTCCGATCTTAGTGGAGAAATAAGGATGACCCATTTTTGGGTCATGCTTATTTGACCGAGACACTGTTTTTTCTCGAAATTTCAAATTTTTTTTTTTGTTAATTGATATTTGGGAAGGGAAATAAAGAATGTAAATATAAAGTGTTGGTGAAGTGTAAAAATACTAGTGTACATTTTGTTTGACCTAACATGATAAAGAATGGATGAACATAAGACAAGAGGGGAGTTGTTTACTTTGTAGTACAATGTTCTTGTTGTGATTTATGTATTGCTTTGCAGCGACCCGAAAATTTTTAGAAATAAATTTTATTAAATAATTACGCGTCGCTATAATTTCACCAATTTTAAAGTTTGTTTGGTCGTGCTCGTCTAGTCATGCATATCTCCGATCTTAATTAAATCTTATAGGAAATAATTTCATTTTACTCCAATTACTATAATAAAACCCAAAATTTTTTTATATTATAATTCCAAGACAGCACCTTCGATCTGAAAAAAAAATCTAATTAAAATTCGTTGGCACGGTAACCAAGTTATTATGCTTTTAATTCTAAATTTTCCTTCGGCCATTACGTTTTAGAATACAAATTTATTAACTCATCTTTAGCCACTCGTTTTAAAGAAAATTTGGTCAAGGTATCCCAGCCAGAAATAATTTCTTATTCCATTATCAACTACTATTGCCTATGAAATGCGTGTCCATTAAAATTCCTATTATCTTTCAACCTAGCAAAACCGTTCTCTTTAATTGCACTCAAAGAAGAATTCAGACGTGTGCTCTTCCGATCTATACAAATTCAACTTCCATCCAATGTCAAACAACCAAATTAAGTTAGGATACAAACTCAAAACCTATAAACTCAACCACTCCTCACACGCATTACACACATACAATTCCAGTAAAGAATTGGTGAGTCTGGCTCTGTGTTCTTTTAGTTAGATACACACATATACATACACCGTCACCCCCCCACTGCACCACCTCCCGTAGCCACTGCCTCACCGCCGGAGGGCTGGTAGTAGCCGCGCCGACTCCCCACAGCACCATCATCACCCCTCTGCACCGCCGTTGGCAGTGGTTCACGGCCACGCCAGAAAATCCAACACCACCATCATCTTCCTCACACAGCAAAAATATGTATATTAACAACACATACAAACACCGAAGAATTTCCAGATTCACATACACACACATGACCATCCTTTGCCCTCGGCCGAATCCCCACCGGTAAACTCATGACCGCAACCCAATCGACCTCCATTCCCGCGACCCCTCTGCCGAGCCTCAGCCACCGCGACTTCCTCTGCCAAGCCACAACCTCTGCGACCCAACTCTCGGTCGATTCCTCAAACCGGTAGTCTGGCCTGACCACGGCTCCCTGCCAGCCCCACTCGCGACCCTAGTCCCGAGTTCAAGCCCTTGGCCAGTCGCAAATCTCAGCCGAGCCCAGACTTGGCCACTTTTTCTCACCCTTTGGCCGGAACCCCTTGTCGCCGGCACCAACCGCGCCGGTAGCAGCCTCGCGCCTTGGCAATCGGCCGGGAAAAAAAATGGACAACCCAACTCCCCAAATTCATTCCGTCTCTCTCGGTCGTCTGAGCAACAATTTGCAATTTAATTATGTTAATTTTGCACTCATGGTCCATATGTTTCCAGAAAGTTTAAAATCCAGTCTCCAGATTTCAAGATTTCTTTATTTCAGTCCCAATACTTTCAGTTTAGTCAAATAGGGAGACTAACTTTCAGTTTTCATGAATTTAGCCCTAAAGTTTGTCATCCACCTTTTTAGTCCGAGCCCTAATCTATTTCGGTATTTCAGTTTAGTCCTTAAAATTTATTTCTCTTTTATAAAGTATTACTTCTTTCATACTAAAATAATTTGTTCTATTTTGACTAGACGAGGCGTGAAGATTCATAAGCAAGTAGGATTTTTACGAGATCGGAAGAGCTCACAAGTTTAAGGTAGTCTCATTTTTCTAGAAAAAGTTATTTTCAAAAGTATGCGCAAAATTAATTGATCTATGCTATCAGTATGCATGTGAATATGTGATGTATACGTTTATTATATGCATGAGCTTACTTGCTTTATGCTCTAGACGAGATGAGACGAGACGAGAATATATATAATATGCATGCAATACTTGATTACTATGCGTTAGCATCTACTTGCTTCATAGCATGAGACGAGAGTCGGGAACCTGTATTTACCATACGATGCTTGTTTTCGAATAAAGAATCATTTGAGATATTCATGTAGTTACGTGTTTATATGTATATCATGGTATAAGTTAATTAGTTTGTGCCGAGACTACTGAGTATTACTATGAAATACTCATCCCTTCAAATTACCACTTTTGCAGGTTCAGAATTAGAGGAGAGGCACTGAGCAGTGGTGGCATCAAATTTAGAATTTATTTTGGAATAAAATAAAATATTTTTACTTGTTCGTGAACATTTTTTTTAGATTCCTTATTCTTTGACATTAATAGGTTCTATCTCCCGAGATATTATTTTTCAAGTTTATTTGTCCACATATTTTTACCCGTTGTTAATTACTTATTTTAAAAAGAAAGAAAATATTGATAACGTCTCGGGTGCTCAGAATTCGGGGCGTTACATGCTTGATTCATTTGATTGCCTTGAGTTGATTTATTTGCAAAAAAGAAGGATGAAACTAGTTGTTGAAGAAGAAGAAGAAGAAGAAGAAAATGGAGAGAATATGAGGTTGACCTTACTGCTGCTTATGGCTCACAAAGGAGAGAAAAATGTGTTTTCAGTTCTTTATATAGAGTTAGGTCAATTAGAAGAGAAGGGACCAAAGTTTAAGAATTTGAAAGGTTTTGGTTCGAATCGGGACTAATTAGAAATTGACCTCTTGAAATATTATTTGAATGTTCGGTTTTCTTGAAATTAATTCGTTAGAAATTATTTTGATAAGTTTTGAATTATTTAGGTTGTAGTTGAACTTACTATTAAGTTACGAAATTTCTATTCTCATAACATAATTCGCTTCAGCTAAACGAGTATATGAAAAGTTTGAAAAATCAAAGAAGTCGTAGTGACATGAGTTGAAAAGTCATAAAATTAAATTTAAATTTTCTTGGTCGCTACATCATCTATCCTAAAAGTAGCTCATTTAGAAT
>CAVNYN010218111.1:0-31954 GCA_963692815.1 Nyctanthes arbor-tristis | reverse complement strand
TTCACGGTGCTTATTATGTTCTTATAGGTTAAAGTGAAATAGTTCATAGGATTTTGACTAATTGTGATTGCAAATTTGTTGAGATGGGTGTGTGACAACATACCTTTCATATGTCTGATGTTGGAACCTGAAAGCACTAGAAAAGATGCAAGCTGTTAATTTCTTTAAACACTCCATTATGATATGAAATTTTGCTCTTAACCTATTCTACTTCAGGGTTGTTCTAAGGTTTGTTTTTATTCCATTCATTTCTTTTTCTTTCACATAAGCACTATTGATTCATTAATTTACTACATTTGTTCCATCCTGTGTGATCAATTTATGCCATGCATTTCTTGGATGATCGATTTCAGGTGTGTGCTGGCTTGAGTGGGGTACATATATGTGGATTTCTTTATTTTTGGCATAATGTTTGAGGCACTGGGTGACTTGTTTTCATTTAGAATTGGGTTTATGCTCATAAGATAGATGGAAGGGTAATGACTTATTTTGTATTTTGTACCTATTTTCTGTAACTAATTGGTAAACTAACATGGAAGTGAGACTCTTATTAAAAAAATAATGATAAACTTCTATATTAGTTCACAAATTCGTTCACCAGAAGTGTATTAACAAAAAGAGTAAAACTGTTAATTAAAACATTTAATAATTTGAGCTTTAGATACTTTAGACTTAAAATTGTAAACCGGTTAATTAATTGGTAAACCAACATAAAAATATAACATGACTCTTTATTAAAATAGTGAAAAGTTCTCTCCCTATTAATGAAGCTAGATATAATCTATGTGTAATTTTGTTTCAACGTCTTGAATTTGATATACAGCATACTGGAAATTATACAATTCTTTGCTGAGTTTAAAACAATATCTACTTATCTACAGTCTAGCTAAGGAGCTTTATCTATCTCCTACTAAGGAGCCTTATCGCTCACGTAGCGAAAATCTAACAAAAGCACCCCCATAAACAAGGAGGCCACGTTTGTTAGAGTTCCACCACCTAAGCTGTAAGGCTCCTTCTATCTATCTTCTTAGTAATTTTCCACTTATCTATGTGTAAATGCATAGATTTGTATAGAATCTACTGTGTTAAACTACTTAGAGAAGTCTTCAATGGCACATTGCAGTATATAATCACTGTTTGGATGTGATCAAAACAAGGTGTTATTTAAGTATACAGATGATAGAGTTGCCTCTATTGGATATGGTTTTGGTACATGTTTTTATAGTACTTTTTGATAAGTGATCTTCCCTTGCAACTCATGGGGTGAGAATCTAGTTTATGTGTAGATTTTAAAAGAAATTGAGCATATCGCTACCACCTTAATCCGTTATTTTTAATATTGGTCAGGATAAAAGATTTTAAAAAATTTGTATCTCTCTTCTAATTTGCTTTAAAGAAAAACACAAGTTTATGATTAAGTGGCTTTCTATTTTTGAATAATAAATTCAAGTCGAATTAATTATTAGAGTTCGTTATCAAAGAAAATTTCCTCTGTATTCAGCCCAAATCGTAAAGTCTTGCAAAATAATTTTTAAGTCCAGATTTCTTTCCCTTCAAAAGAAGCCCAAGTTATATATTTAAATCTCAAGGCGCAAATTCTTATTTATAATGGAGGACAATTGGTTATTTGAGCCTAAAATTTTATTGGGTTCTTTATCTAAAAAGTATTCCATTTAAAAGTAATTGATAATTTACACTTTCTTGTAAATAAATTGCAATTTTAGACTTAACCATTGCAAACAAATACCTTACGTGTATAAATGCTGAAAAAGAAAAGAAAATAATTAGCACAAAATTAAAAAAAAAAAAAAGTCAAGGAATTAAAGTAATAAAAAACAGGCAACGCAATAACATTATCCCCTACAATCATGCTAACAATAAAATTAGGAATCAGTTACTATAGCTATAATTTTGCACCTACAATCAGTATCAAATCATAACCGATATTTATCCCGAGTGATCATTCTCTAAAAAATTCAAAAAATGATATAATTAAAGTGTCTGATAAGAAACGAATACAGAGGAAACCGTGCGACAACTCCATTCAATTTCCTATTTCTTTCTTCAAAAATAAGTATCAAGAATTCGGGTCTGTTATTGATTGCTATCCCACCATGGTACGCACAGGGGTCGTTTTAATGTATAATGGCAAATGGACTACATAGTACGAATACGCTGATTACATTAGTGCTCGGCATCTACTACTAGAAAACTGTTCATTCCAGCGATTTGAAGATATTGTTTTTACAGAGATTGTCAGAAGTCGTGATGAATACCAGATGATTCTGAAATACAAGCTCGACAATTCATGTTCGTGCATGAAAATAAATAGCGAAACGTCACTTCAGTTCTATTTATAGTTGAAGGAGGAATGCAAAGTGGTCAACAAATATCCAGTATTCGTCGATTGCATAGAGAAACGAAGAACAGATATTTCTGGTACCAGTACGCAAGTTGCTGGTAACATAATGCAGGACATGGTAACAATTGGTAACATACGTGATGGTCCACCATTGATAGACCTTCCTACGGGTAAACAAATGGGGCAGGAACTATGCAACATTATATATAGAGACATCGATGGTAAGGAAGACACATGGAGTGAAGTTGTTTCTCAGATGGATAGTGAGAGCATCAAGTTTAGAACAATATTTGTTAACAAAGAGATGCTTTCTATGAGCTTGGCAATGAATGCAGTAATTAATCTGTACGAATTTCTTGTATGCAAGTCTGATAAATCTGTATACTATGTGAAGTGTGCTGATAAACAATGTGAATGGCGGCATCTAAGAGCAATGTCAGTTGGGAATTCACAGTTATTTAAAATAACAAGAGCCACTAGTATACACAATTGTTCATATGATTTTTTGAATATAATTACTGATTACTTTTTGAATATAATTGTAAAACTTTACCGTATTTTCTTTTCGATGCTATTTTTTTATTTGTGTATTATTTATTTATTTATTTATTTTGGTTACCTAAGAGAATGTATGTTAAAAATGCAATAGAAGGCAGGTTTTGAAAATTGGTTGAGAGTTTATATGCCAGTCAACAGATTTTCTGTTTTGACTTCGAACAATGTGGAGTCTACTATTTTCAGAGATTCTAAGGATTTCCCAGTAGAGGCTCTCTTGGGAATGTATGAGGCCACTTCTCCAAAGATGGTTTAATAAAATGCGGCAAGACGTGAGTTCAGCTTTCACGCCTCTCTATTCCAATCAAAAGGCTGCAGTAAATTAGAATGTGAATATCTCTCTATTAGACTTCAGGTAAGATAAACAATTTGTTTACCCAATCGGCCAATTAAAAATTCGTCATCTTTAAGTTGTTATAATTGTTTAAGTTGTAGTAACACCATGTTGATGTTTGTATGGTGTGTTCATACTCAAGAAAGAATTTACCAAGATTCATATTATATCATTTAGATGGTTGTTATCAATTGCAATGTTAATGTTTGTAGGTATTTCCTATTCAAGAGCTACAAGGTAAAATTGGATGAGAGAACATGTACATGTGGCAAATTCCAAATTGATGAGTTATCGTGTCTCATGCGATAGCAGTCATATCATCCACTCATTTGGACAAGTATGAGTATTGCTCTGATTTTTTTTTAGGGCGAATAACTCATTGAAAATTTATGAGGGCCATATTAATCCACTTGGAAACATGGATGAATGGGAAATTCCTGGAGATATTCTTACTACTCGAATGCTGCCACCTATAGTACGAACAGTACCTGGTAGGCCTAACGTTGGTCGATACAAATCATCAACTGAAATTAAAAAGAAGGTACGTTGTAGGCGATGTGCTCAATATGGACACATTCATGGAAGTGTAAGAATCCCTACGTTCCGGTCATGACAGCTCCAATGACAGCAAAACTCCAATGGAGGCCTAGCATGGCAGATTTTTATGTGAATTTCAAAGATTTTTGACATTGGGTGATGGTCTTATCATAAAATAAATAACCAGTGTTACACTGATGAGATGATACTTGATTTTTTTTTAGTATTGATTTGCAATTTGTAGAGGTGCAATTTTAAATTAATACATTAGCCTATTAAAAACATTTTAAGGCATTGTTTCTGATTCCATTATGGTGCTTAGCAATTTCGGGCTACCCAAGGATTTGTTGATGGATGAAGTATTATGTTGATGTAAAAGTATGGGCATACTGGTAAATATCAAAACATGATATTTGGTAAAAAGTGTGTTTTTTTATCAACTCGTACTTTATTTTTTTTTAATTAGGTATGAATTTGTTAATTACATCAATTGGTCAACATTAGAAATTTTTTTTTGAAGATAACCTCATATCATTTTTAAAAAAATGTATAATAAATAGATATAAAACAGCGAAGGAAGAGATTAAAGATAACAAATCAATTCCAAATTGTGAATATGGGATTACTATGCGACCATGTTAAAAAAGAGGATCAACATGATTATGTCAAGGGAGAAACTTTGGGGATGGTTCTGTTACCAAGTAATGAATCTAGAAAACAAACTGATACTTGAAAATGATTCTGTTACCAAAAATATATACTGGGAATGTACTGAGAGTAGGAAGTCAATTTATGATATGGGAGCAGCATTTTATTACAAAACATTGAACTTAGAAGGCAATTTGTCACTATAATGTAAATTTGTTACCACGGGGACAAGGTTCTATTACCAAATGTCCCAGGGGAATGTTTCCGTTACTACAAAGAATTTCCAAAAGGTTGACAATTTATGATATAGGGTAGAACTTTGTTACCATTTTTTTTTTTTTAAATCAATTTGTCACGATAATAGAAATTTGTGATGAGTGGCTACATTTTGTTACCATGTGGACAGGGTCCTGTTACCAGAAAAATTTACCAAAGGTTGTGCTGAGAATTCTGGAATACAAGCTATGGTATACGGAGGTAGCACTTTATTACAAAATATTGAGATCGGAAGAGCGTTTGTCCCAATCATGGAATCTTGTTACCATGGGATAGGGCATCTGTTACCGTGAGTGGTTGGACTTCGTTACCATATAGACCGGGGCCTCTTACCAGAAAGAATTACCAAAGGTTGTTCTAAGAATTCTGGAATATAAGCTATGGTATACGGAGGTAGCACTTTGTTACAAAATATTGAATTTGGAAAGCAGTTTTTCCCTATCATGGAATCTTGTTACCATGGGACAGAGCATCTGTAACCATGACTGGCTGGACTTTGTTACCATATAGACGGGGGCCTGTTACCAGAAAGAATTACCAAAGATTATTCTGAGAATTCTGGAATGCAAGTTATGGTAGTTCAAGCACTTGGTGACAGGGTAACAAATTGGGATGGAGGGACTTTAGAAATTGGCTGTTACTACATTTTAAAGCACGAAAAATGCCATACCAGGGCAATAAGGTGTGTTACGAAGATATATTATCAACATAGATAATAGTAAGATAAGAACCATCATCTAATTCCAGGGATCTAAAAACCAGTAAGATAAAAACCCAGCATCAACATAACACCTCACACCAAACCATCTAAATAAATACAGCAAAATACCAGCATCTACTTCCAAGGATGTATTCCTAAAACTATCCATGCATATAAGTACCAACATATCAATTCATTAGATAAAAAACAGCATATGAATTCATGAGATAATATTCCGGCAAACCATTAGCAAGACAAAAACTTCGACCGAGCAATCCATTAGCAATCTATAAAAAACTACATATACACCATCAATTCACCATCTCAATTCATACCATAATACACCATAAGAACGGTATATACACCATCTTAATTCATACAATAACATAGCCATATATTAGTAACATAAAAAACTTCGAACAATAAATTTATACACCGGCAAAAAATTAGCACAGTAAGTATGAAACTGCATATACATACAGGTCCCATATCAATAGACACTGAAATAATTAAACAAAAATATTAAGTCAAGAGAAGCAACTGATGCATTCATTTCATTCAACAAAGAATTGATCCATAATGTTAAATATACAAAAATTGATGATAACATTATTGAAATAACTATGTCTTAGGGAATCATCTTTCCAGAAAATCAACCCAAAAAAAAAAGGCCAGAATTTGATGATTTCCCCTAGAAGTAATGTAACATTTCAGCACTGGTTCTCACTGACATAATTAAACAACTGGATAACAATGTTTGTATGGGCAGTAAGTGTATCAAAATGATTAGAAGACATCTAATGGAGCTTCTTCTAGAAAATGTACTCAGTATATTTGATGATGAAAATCCCACAGTCACCCCTGCGGGGCAAAAATGAAAGAAAAGCCTAACATGAGTTATAATGCACCTTATATCTAATGAAGCTACAATGAATGTGATGTTTTGAAGATACAAAAATGTTGCCATGAGGCGGCAACATTTACCCATTTTGTTGTTGAGGGACACTATTGATAATCTTGCAGTCCATGGGGGTAACGGGGGCAAGTTCCCATAAAACATTCGCCTTGTTGGCCAACAATGGAATAGCTGATTGAATATGTGCAACAGAATCAATAACAACCCTGTCCCGAACTGTTCTCGTTAAAGAGTTATATATATCCAGCCTCCAATTTTGTTTGTCAAGCACAACTAAAATCTAGTGACTTTTAGCTTCCATGAAGATAGGCATGAACACATAGTCAACAACAACCCAGTTGGCAGTTGGTGCTGTGCTTCAAGTATAAACCCTTGAGGTAATCTCTCATTTCAGTCCATTCATTGTATTGTAGTAAATCTGGGTTATTTTTTTGAGTTTGATAGATTGCTCCAACTCTCATACTGAAAAAGCAATATGTTGACGTTGCCCTGATTGTATTTGCTGGGAACGTTGCCGTATAATGTCTGAAATAATGAAGCATTGCATCTATATGCTGCCAACAAACATATTCATACAAAATAAATACCATAAATGTTGACGTTGCCCAGATTGTATTTGCTGGGAACGTTGCCGTATAACATCTCTTCATCAGTTGCTTGAATTCTAGAAACAGATATCTGTGGTGTTTGACTAATAAATTAATATTAATAATTAATAAATTAATAACATAAATGGTAGACCAGATGCACTTAGTATAGGTAAAAACAAAAAGAGCAAATAGGGGAGAACAAGAGTGAACAGCAAAAGTTGTTAACAATTAATACCTCATCATCCCTGAAAATATTTTTCTCTAAATTAAAGTCGGCTGGGATCTCATTACCATTAGAAGTCCATCTCAAAAGCTAAGGAAGGCTTTCACCAGTCTTGGTGCCCATTTTCCCACTGAGAGATGGAAGAGTTTCATAAATCCAAACTTGGAATGCTATTAGGAAACCATTGAGTCTGTAATGGATAGTAGGGCGGCCGTTACCCTCTTTAGTCATTGTCTTATTGCGAAGGGCAGCTTTCAAGCTATTTAAAATGACCGAAAATAGTTCTTTCCCCCAACAGTGCTCGTCACGTCTGTCAGAATCAACTAGCGCCATCATGAAATCACCGACAGCCTTAGGATATTTTACTATGTAAAGGTATGACGTTAACAGACAGATTATTCCCAAATTAACAGTATCTTTGTCTGGCACATCAGTTCTATGTTTGAATACTTCAAACAAAGCATCCATGGAAACAATTGGGTACTGGCTGAATTGGAACTTCTTTAGCTTGTTGTTATTTAGATCTATCGAAGAGTGATGATCATCACCAATGCATTTCAAACCGGTAATAAGGCAAAACTCTTCAATGGAAAACCTGGCCTTGTTACCGTTGAAGTCATACCATATCTCATTGGGTCCCTCCCGATGGTTAATCTCATGGAGCAGTACCTGATGAATTAGTTGTAGGTTCAAACCTATGAAATTTGCATCAAGGAAGTGACCAAAGCATGAGGCTCGAAACAATTGTTTCTGGGCATCATTGAATCTTGCATTGAGGATTGCAAAGATCAATCCATCAGTCAAAGAGTTGATCCTACCATGCTGCCAATACTTTGTGGGTAATATATACCCACCAATCTGACAAACAATGGCACATGGAGACACAGAATGCATTACTACAAACAACAACCAACAGTAGCTATAGTATTTATGGTAAAAACAAGTTAATCAATAGTTTTTAAGGTAAACATTATCAAGTACGATAACCGGGTTCGTTCATAATAACATGAATCAAGTATGGTAACAGTGTTGTAACAAGACTGACTTCATCAAGTATGGTAATAGTTATTATTCTTATATTTCTCATACGTGTTTAATAAATATACTTGTTTCTACTTCATAAGGAAAGAAGCAGATAATGAGGAATCTAAGTAGCATTAAGTCTTTATAACATAAAATTGGGAAAAACTCATGATTTTAATTATGGGAACTAAGCAGTATTGCACTTATACATTGGCTCCACAGTTTATCTTCTGTAATATTCATATCTTACTTTAATATATTGCAAGCATGGTTCCACATTGACAAATTCTAATCTAATATTGCATGACATCCACAGCATAATTTTCTCCCAGTTCCAAACCATGAAACAGCAAACACATAATGATGGTAACAGGGTCCCAGACATTAAGGGCACTATCTCTTTCAGGAACTTATCAAACAATAAGACTTTCATAACTTTGTTAAGCAATAGCCTGACGTAGGATTGTTGGTTTATTTGATTAACAAACTAAACCTATATAAATAAGGCCACTAATTTAACATCTATACTTCATTTACAAGAGAGAGCAAAGACAATTATTTTAGCTGTTTTATTGCAAGGGAAAAAATAGCAGGCGAGTGAAACAAAAATGATTACAGGTAAACACTAGCAAGCACGGTAACGGGGTACGATCATGGTAACATGGATCATGGTAACAGGGTTGATGGTAATAGTAAGGATCATAACTTTTTTTTTTTTTTTCTTTTTTTAACAAGGAAGGTAAAAACCAGATAAGCAATAATGTTTACGGTAACAACTTATTAACAAATGTACAAAACAACAGGAAAGAAATTGACTAGGACAAATGAAACTAAAAAATGGATGAAACTTATTAACAAATGCACAAGACAACATACAAGAAATTGATTAAGAGAAAAGAAACCGAAAAATGAGATGGCCAATACCAAACAGAAAATGCAAAAGTAGGAAAACAGTGCATCTACTTGGCAACAAATGATCGATTGTAAGCAAACAAAAAACTAATGTAGGGGACAATCAAACATTTAAAAACCAAAATACAAAGGTTACAAATTTCGGGCAACACTAGACAGGCATTAAAAAATAAGACAAACTCGCTCTTAAACAATTGACACTGAGTTTACATGAAAACTTGAAAAAACAACAAACAGAAATTAAAGCAACATGGTAAAAATTATAGCTAATCACACCCCATTTATATAAAAAAAAAAAAAAAGAAACCAATCATTAATCCCTAATAGATTCACAGCACAACTAGGTTGCTGAACAAAAAAAAAAAATGGCGAGAGATAACTGACCTTGTGGCTAAGAAGTAACTGGATTCACAATTTCTCTACCGGAGGTTTATTCCCTCTCTTGCTCCCAGCACGCTTCCTAACCTTGTTGCCGGAGTGTTGTCGAGACCCATTACGCATAGACGCCATGAACAAACAATTGAGCGGGCAAGTGCAGCAAACTGAAACTGTAATTCAGCACCCAACTTGAAGAACAGTGGGAACGATACGAGACCCAAATATGAAGAATAGCCGGAGTCTAGAAATAAAGAAAGGGTTCGAGCTACTGTGATTTCTAAGACGACTAAGAAAGGGT
This sequence comes from Nyctanthes arbor-tristis, assembly GCA_963692815.1. Lineage (NCBI taxonomy): Eukaryota > Viridiplantae > Streptophyta > Magnoliopsida > Lamiales > Oleaceae > Nyctanthes > Nyctanthes arbor-tristis. Next base: position 22,202 of record CAVNYN010218111.1, on the reverse strand, counting down.
TTGAGCTACTGTGTTTTCTGTTATTGCAATTTCAAAAAATTACCATCTAAAAATTAGGAGAGCACAATGATTCCTAATTAACACAATTCTGTTCATCGACATTTAAGAACCCCAGAAAATCTGAATTTTAATTTAAAATTAGCAGAGGATTAGACAGTTACAATTGCATATATACATATCTCCCTTACGTTACCTGAAAAATCTCAGGTACCATCTCCCTAACTCCCTCAATCTCTTCCACTTCCTTCTTCAAACATATATACATATCAATTTTTCTAATATCAATTTTTCTAAAGAACCGAAGCCGGTTTCTCTAAACGTGCCCTCCTACACAGTTGGCAGTGACATGGAAAAAAAAATGAGGCCCACTAGTCATGTAAATTAAAACGCAGCAAAATCTCAGTTAACCCCGATCACCCACACTACCGTATCCGTATACATCCCTTAATCCCAGGCCCCTAGTCCCGATCCCTCCCGAAATTGACGACGACCGCCCTTCCGCCGGTGCCGGAGTTGACGCAGGCCCCACTAAACCCACAAAGATGCACTCCCGCCTGTTCGTTGGCCTCAGAAAATCCCCGTGGAACCGTCACGACTAGGCACCAGGCGCTGCTTCTATCCTCCGACACACATTCATCACCGGACGACACCGATTGGGCTGGAAAGCACCATTTTCTGGTATCACCGCCATCTCTTGTTGGCTCAGTCATCTCAATTTTAACCCTTTTACTAGTTCAATTTAATATGTTTATAGCAAAGGGATTTCATCTCTTAAAAGAATAGAGTTTCTTCGTAGACAAGTTTGAAATGATAACAACAATATTGATAAAGGGGACGAAGTTGTATTACTTTGAATGGACGCTGGGCATTTGTCATTATTAGGACCAACTACTGTCATTAATTGTCTTAGAAATTTTGGAACATGCGCTGTCATTATTTTGAAACTTTGTGATGAATGTTGGTTTTTTCCCCCCTCGAAACTTTCTGATGAATTGTTGTTGGCATGGTTTCTTTTGTGGGCTTTTGGTTTGCTTCTCTTGCCTGGGCTGCTGTGAAATGTTCCCTGACCTGAGCAAAAATTTGTTTGTAAAAATTTGTTGGTATAGTCTATAGTCTCTTTTATGTTGCCATTGCAATTGATGTCTCTTTTATTAAAATATGTTCATTGGTGTGCTTCTATAGTCTCTTTTATGTTGGCACTGCAATTTAACACATGAATCAGCGTCTACTAATGAATCGGTCTGTTTTTCTGATAAATATTGTTGAAAGCTGCTCCTATCTTGGCTGATTAACATCTGAATTGCATAGAATCAATTAATTTGGCAGTCTTTATTGCTTCTTCCTTGGTATATCTTGGTGGCACAATTCATGGACTTATTGGAGTGGGAAACGAGAGCAATTAGTACTACTCAAAAAAAAATGCCTTCTTATCTTGAATCTCTGTCTACTAAAATTTTAGTTCTTATGGTCAAGGAATAATCTTGTCCTCTCTTTGGACAAGGCGCATAAAGAGACCCACCAAAAGTTAAAGAAGTAAATAATTAACTAGTGGACCTTTTGAACTCAATAATTTTTCCAGCTTAGATAATTTGAAATTTTTGCATTAAATTTTTCATGTTCTAACCTCTAAATATGTCACTCTTTTGAGATCTACAGGAACATGTTTTGGCGATCACTGTTGTGCACCCTTTTGCCTTTTGATACTAATTTTGACCGATGACTTTCGGGTGAATGGACCTTGTGTCAACGACTTTATTTTTAGTTGTCTTCCCCTTATGTATTTGTCATCCCTCCAACATGTTTGTATATAAGTAGCTAACATTGGGCAAAAACATTTTCCCTACTAGCTTTGGTTGATAATGTATGACAGTTGTTTTTGCTTTGGGTTAAGTGGAAGGGAGATAATTTATTCTAATATTTTGAATGTTTTGAGATCATGTTTTGGTTTCTTAGCAAGTGAAGTCGGGGTTACTAATATTTACAGGTTCGTTTCATCAAATTTGCTGGGAGCGTATGCCAAAATTTCTATAAAAGATTTGTTAAGATATATGAACTAGAACTATAACGCTTGAGTGCCTTGTGTCAAAATTGCTTCAAAAAATTTACACAAGATATATGAATTAAAACTGCCTCTCGTTTCCCGGTCTTATGATTTTGTTCTGTGTTATACCGCAAACTCAAAGTGCTTAAAATAACATAGATAACCAAACATAAAGCAAATACTAGTTTTTCTACATTTAATACTAATATCATGTCCTTTGCCGAGGAGATATGTGAAACGTCATGTCCTCAACCTAGATTCACTTCTTGATACCGGTCGAACCAAACAAGATTGCTTAAACTGCATCCAAAAGGAAAGGGAAAAAGGAAAAGTCAGGAAACGAGATTACACTGTAAACATTTTCTATGTAGAAAATGAGATCATGCTCTACACATTAGAGAAATAACAACTTGAAAATATTGTCTCCAACTTGAAAAATACAAAATGAATACACATTAGAGGCATCTCCCATTCACTGCAATTCTACAAGCAAATATTGTCTCAAACAGAGGCATCTCCCCTGGGTCCAGGTGCTCTGCGCTGCCTCTTGAGGCACAGTTTTATGTACATTAAGACGAGAAATTCAGATGTGCTATCGTAAAATCTTTTTTTCTTTTTAATTTTGGGAGAAATATATGGTATAGGTTATGAAAAAATTTTAATTTTTGCTGTTTTTATCTTTAGATTGTGTAAGCCCTTTGTATCCAAATTCAATTAAGAATACTTGAAACATTCCATAACATAAAAATTAGCCATTAATATTGTACCATTCCACATTAACGTCCGTCAACAAGTGGTTCAACAAAGCCTAGTATTGAACAAGCACATCTCCATAGCAACAAAATTTAATTATTTTCCCGACAACTGTACAAATATATCAATTAGCAAAACTGATGAAAGAAATTGTTCAAGAAACATCAATAAGAAAAATGAAAGAAATTGTTCAGGAAACATCAGTAAGAAAAAAGAAATATTCAGTTCCTAGTTATCAATCCAATGTCACAAACCAAGCCCCATCTATGATTCATCATTGTTTCCTTGTTATCAAAGAACCATCAAACTAGAGACTTATTATCAAATTACCAATCAGCACTAACATGACTTTTATTCTTAACTCATTCGATTAAAAATTTATCATTTCTCAATAATTCACGTAAAATCAAATTCATGGACGAAATAAAATAACGAGTCTCGCGTCCTTGACACTTCAAATTTCCACATCTTAACAACAACTAGACTAACATCGAACAGTAGGTTAGGAGCTGAATTATTTCGTTCCACCATTTTTTGTAATACAAAATGCAGCAATACATAGTAGGGACTCCGTCAAAAAATAAATCAAAAAGTAAATAACAGTAAAGAAACTGGCATATATGTTTACCTGGGCAAAGAGTTTCGTGGAGAAGAACCGGCAGGGGCTGCACTGGGCGTCAATTGCGCGGCTGGACGGAGAACATAGAGTGGGGCTGGCGGTTTGATGCCAATGCAACGAACAGGGGGTGACGGTTCGATAGGGGTTTTTCCAGAGGCCAACGAACAGACAGGTCTGTGTCTTTGTAGGTTTAGGGGCTCCGGCGTCAACTTCGGTGCCGACGGAGGGGGTGGTCGTGGTCCTGTTCAAGAGAGGAGTTGAGCGTTAATTGGGTTCTGGGTCTATTCAAACCGGAGGTAAGGGTAGTGTGGGTTGGAGGTAGGGCACTGACTTTTTTGTTTTACTCTACAAGCTTGATGGGCCCCACAATTTTTCCATGTCATTGCTTAATAGGATGCTAACTGTGTAGGAGGGCACATTAGAGGTACCAACTTCGATTCATTAGAAAAATTGATATACATATATCCAGTAAACAACAAAGTACTCAATTCAACAGCAAGAAATACTCACTCGACAAACACAATCCCAAGCTAAAATACACTTCCGCAATTACAGTAAATACACAGAAAACACACTCAAAAGATTCTGCAAATTACTCACAGTTACATATTTACACACACTCAATTCACTGCAATTACAAGAGAAACTCAACAGCAAAAGATTTCAACACACACCTACACTTCATACTCATTATATAAACACACGGAATTCTAGCAATCTTCCTTCTCTACGGGTAAATACACACACATTTCATTACACGAATGCACACACAGACTAGGCGCTGCCTTTTTCTCCAACCAAACCCGTTTCGATCAACCATGGTTGCTCATAATCGAGCCAACTCCAACCCGTCCCTTCTCTTCAATCCCCAGCTATTTGAACACCGAATCACCAAACCAATTCAGCCAAAGAAAAAAGAAATATACAGATACATACAGAAACAGAAATGGGACAGCCAAGCTCACTGCCGCAGGTGCCACCACGGCCACCAATTCCTTCAGCCCAAAACCAGAAATTTGAGAACCCAAAGAGCCTGTCTCTTACCTTGGGTGAACCAGAATTTCAGACCCAGTCGAGCCTCCCCCTCTGCCATACAAACCCAGAGCCACTACTCAAACCACCTGGATTCGAACCCTTCTTCTCGAACCAATCGCACGTCCATCACGACTCACCTTGGCCGAACACCCCCGAACCCACGACCCATCGATTTGGCTGCTTTCTGCCGAACCTCAAACCGCAACACCCCTGTCGCGACCTTCACTGCCCTCTGTCTCGTGAGCCACTCCGAACCCCTATCGCGAATTTGCGAGCTCACCTGTGACCCGCCCCGAACCTCATCGCACCTGTCGTCATCCGTCCCAAACTCACTCTGCTCCTCTGCTTCGAACCCTTAGTTCTAAGAAACATTTTATTGTTTCAAAAAAAAAAGAAACATTTTATTTCGGTCCCTTAGAGTTCTGGAGATTCAAGTTTGGTCATTTGAGTTTCTAATCTCTTTGTTTCAGCCTTTACGTTCTGTTTCTCGCTTAAAGTGGTTCAAAACCTTTCAGACGAAGTCAATTCAGTTCCTGTAGTTTGTCCTTATCTGATTTCAGTCCAGTGATTTATTAGTACATTCGTTTTAACCACCAAAGTTTTAAAAACCCCATTTCTACCCCCCAAGTGTTTTGAAAATTGAACTTTTAGCGCCAAACTTTTATTAAGTTTATATTTTAGTCCAAAATTTTTCAAAGTTCGCCATTTAACTTATACTTTTATTTAGTCTATATACTTTCAAAATTCTAACTTTAATTATTTATTCGCCTAGATGAGAAGCATAATTTGACGCAAGCTTAGCTTGCCCTAAAGCTCAAATTCAAAAAAAGAAAGCATAACGAGGTAAATTTCCTATTTAAAGTGATTTTCAAAGTTATGTGCGAACATTTATAAAAAGTATAATACAATTACATATTATGTATTATGCATGTGTTATATGTGATTTATGAAAATATGAAAAGTATGCGCATAATTAGCTCACCTTAATTAGGAGCCCACAGACTCAGTTTGTCATCTTAGCGGGCCCATAGACATAGACAATTGACTTGTATTAAGACAAGCCCACAGACATAATTTGCATGTGTATATTTGCTAATTACTTAATATGTATTGCATGTTTAAAAGTTAGTGCGCAAAATTCTGCTGAGTGTTTTTTCGAAGCACACGCCTTTGATTTCAAAACATTTCAAGTCTTGGAGCTGGCAGCGACTCGATCAGCGATGTCAATTATGGAAGAGAAAAATGTATTGATTACTAAAGTTTTCTTCTATTGGAACCATTTGAAACTATTTAATTGTTATTTCAAAGTTAAAATGATGTGTTAATTTCTGACAATGGATTTATTTGAAATTATTTACGAGATTTTATTACATTATTTTAAATAAAGAAAAGGAAAAAATTTTTGCACTTATTTATATTTATGTTTAACTTCCGCGTTTGTAAAGAGATATAATAGATTTAGTAGCATCTTGAGTACCTAGAACTCAAAGTGTTACATTATGTATTTCTTTTCACTATTTGGGTTGGCTTGCTTTAATTTGTCGGTGGTACTTATTTTTGTGGTGTTCACTTTCTGATGTCATTGTGTGCGGCAATATCCTAGGTCGCAGTGTACTAATGTGCTACAATGTTTTATAGAATGTCATTTTCTTTGTGTTCACGGTCTCGCACATTAGTCTCTTTTTTCTTCCTTACAAATTAATACGCTGACAAAAACTTAATTAGACAAAATAATTTAGATTTAAAAAAAAAAAAAGGAATAACGAAATCACTAACAAGAGTGCGAAAAAATCACTAACGTAATTACAAGGATGGAAACAACAGAAAAGAAAAAAATCAAAATCAAAAGCCACAAGTGAAATGAAATAAACAAAAATAAAACAAAAAATTAATGGAAATGTCATTTTCCATTTGTAGAACTATAGCGGTGCGCCATATTTGGCACATCAGTATAGAGCATCCAAAAAACCGTGAGTCTCCAAAATGGAGTTTTGCTACAAAAGGTTTCAGTATTTTAGAGCTCGGTTGGGAATGACATAAGTGGGCCGCCTAAAATGCTACTCACTCCTTCCCAAAAAGATAGTTTACAGTCCACTTACCATATTGAATATGTATTTAATGTTTCATTTCCATATATGCCCCTAATTAATTATTATTATTCAACTACCTATGCATTAAAAATATTTTAAACAATTAACGACACAAAGATATATATGGAAAAATAAGGTAAAATTAAATGTTCTAACCACATTAGCTACTAATTCATAATCCATATAAAATTACGTACGGAACTATCTTTGTGGGACAGAAGGAGTAAAACTTAAACGCGCAACTAGGCTCAACACTTCAATTTTTCCAAAATTTGAAAGATGCGCACAAACTATAACTAAGCACATTAATTACAGTTAAAAGATGATAAACATCATAAAATCACGGTCTTCATTAGTCAACCGGCGGTTCCACCAAACCACCTAAGAGGAATCCCCTTTTTTTTTTAAATTCCTCTTCAGTTTTCTTTTCTTTTTTTTTTTTTTTAATTTGTGATTCTTTAATGGAACGTAATTAAGGTTTTTGAATGTGACTTTATATGTAATGTTTTAATTAAATGTGACTTTCCAATTTCTATAGTGATTTTTCAAAGAAGAAAAATTTTGTGCGATTTTTAATTAATGTGACTTTTTAATTTCTATGTGTGACTTTTTAATTAATGCGATTTTTATGTGTGAATTTTTAGTTAAATTTGACTTTTTAATTTCTATATGTGATTTTTTTAAAAATAAATGTGACTTTTTAATTATTATATATGTGATTTTTAATTGGGTTAATTTCACAAATCGTCCACAATCTTTATGTTAAGAACCGGTTTCGTCCTTAATCTTTTTTAAGACACCCCACAGCCCTTAGCTTTTAATAAATTCACACAAATCATTTTTTTCCACTATTCCATAAAATGTTTAATAAAATAACGATTATACCTCTTAAACATTAAAAAAAAGTTTAAAAATAATAAAAAAAAAAAAAAGAAAACACCTAACCCACCCCCTTCCCAAGATTGGCCGCCAAAATGGCCGACGGCTGGAATGGCAGCATCTTTGGCTTCCAATCTTGGGGAGGGGGAGGAGGATGGTTGAGTGGGGTGGGTTGGGTGTTTCATTCTTTATTTTTATTTTTTATTATTTTTAAATATATTTTTAAAAAGTTTAAGGGTATAATCATTATTTTGTTAAAAATTTTATAGAATAGTGGAAAATGGATGATTTTTGTGTATTTATCAAATATTGAGGACTATAGGGTGTCTTAAAAAAGGTTGGGGGCGAAACTAATTTTTAACCCAAAGGTTGGGGATAATTTGTGAAATCAAACCTTTTTAATTAAATGTGACTTTTTTTTTTAAATTTTAATGTGTGACTTTTTAACTACAATGTGACTTTTTAGTTTTTACATTTGATTTTTTTAATTAAATGTAATTAACTTCTTAGTCTCTAGTATGATTAAAATGTGTCCTTTTAGTTTATATGTGTGACTTTTTAACTGAAAAGTGTGACATTTTAGTTTTTATGTGTGAGTTTTCAATGGTACGTTACTTTATAATTTCTACGTGTGACTTCTCAATGAAATGTGACTTTTTAGTTTTTTCGTGTGACTCTTTAATTAAATTTGACTTTTTAGTTCTATATGACTTTTTAATTCTACGTGTGACTTTTTAACTAAAATGTGATTTTTTAATTTTTTTTCATTTGATTTTTCAATTAGATTTAACTTCTAAGTTTCTATGTATGACTCCTTGATTAAAATGTGATTTTTTTTATAGTTTTTACGTGTGACTTTTTAATTAAAATGTGACTTTTTAGTTTTAGGTGTGATTTTTTTTATTGGACGTAACTTCTTAGTTTCTATGTGTGAGTTCTTGAGTAAAATGTGACTTTTTCATTTTTACGTGCGCGTTTTTAATTAAATTTGACTTTTTATTCTATGTGTGACTTTTAAATTTCTACGTGTGACTTTTTGACTAAAGTGTAATTTTTTTAGTTTTTACATGTGATTTTTTAATTAGATATAACTTCTTAGTTTAAGTGTGACTACTTGATTAAAATGTGAGTTTTTAGTTTTTGCGTGTGACTTTTTTAATTAATTTGACATTTTAGTGTTTACGTGGGACTTTTTAATTTCTATGTGTGACTTTTTAACTAAAATGGGACTTTTAAGTTTTTAGGTATGATGTTTTAATTCAATGTAACTTCTTAGTTTTTACGTGTGACTTCTTGATGAAAATGTGACTTTTTATTTAAATAAATGTGACTTTTTAGTTTCTATGTATGACCTTTTAATATCAATGTGTGACTTTTTAACTAAAACGTGACTTTTTAGTTTTCACGTGTGGTTTTTTAATTAAATGCAACTTTTTAGTTTCTGTATGTGACTTTTTTATTAAAAAATGATTTTTTAGTTTTTTACCGTGTGACTTTTTAATTAAATATAACTTTTAAGTTTTTTATTTTAATGTTTAACTTTTTAACTAAATGTGGCTTTTAGTTTTTACGTGTTATTTTTTATTTAAATGTGGCTTTTAATTTTCGCATGTGAGTTTTAGTTAAAAGTGGCTTTTTACATTTTATATATGACTTTTTTAAATAAATGTGACTTTTTAGTTTCTATATGTGATTTTTTTTAGATGGATGTGAATTTTTTGTTTTTATATGAGACCTTTTTTAAAAAAATTTAAAAGAGACTTCTTCTATATGTAATTTTTTATTAGTGACTTTATATTAATTAAATAGTGATACAAATGTGACTTTTAAAGCTTTTAATTGATTAATAAAAAGTTTATAATATTTAGTCCATGTAATTATTAATTATATTATTGAGAGTTAATCCATATAATAATTAATAATGTTGATTCACTTCTAAAATTAAATGAAGCAACATGGTCGCCCACTTTTAGATGATTAGAGGTTGTACGTTGCCCATGCCTCACAACACAATTTCTCCGCAGTTTTACCGTATTTTTTGCGTCTTCTCACCTCTCTATAAAATGATTTCCATAATTTTCTTTCAAGTTTTCCAGTTAAATTCCACGATAAACAATGAATATTCCGAGTTGACATATATTTTTTCCACAGGATTTTGAGTTCCAAAGCTCTTCTTTTTTTCCCTAGAAGTTATTTTTTGATTTTTTTATTGTGTTTTCTTTTTCCTTTGGTTCGAGATCAAGGTACTTAATTTATTTTAGTTTATTATTTGCTACAATTATCCTCGTTACAATTCTCGTCATTTATTCTCATTATATGGTGGATACAAGTTCACCGGTCGTGTAATCCTACCCCAGGTTGTGTAATAAGTTCACATATTGTGTAAAATGTTTCACTAGTTTTGTAAATTAACTTACATGTTATTTATTTCTTATTTTCGTTACAATTCCCATCAATTATTCTCATTACAAGGTATATATAAGTTTACAAGTTTTGTAAACTTATTACAGATCGTGAAAAAGTTAACATATCATGTAATAAGTTTCATCAGTTACAGTAAATCATGCCATAGTTTGTATTAATTAGTTTCATCGTTATTAACTAATTTTATGAAATTTAATTAAGGATTATACATAGTTCAAATTTGAAGGAAATTACATGTTGCGTAATAAGTTTCAGGATTTTACTTTTATATTTTACGCACTTAAAAACTTAATATGAAATAAATTACACTATGATGTATTTCACAAAAGCAATGTGTAATCTACGAATTGTAAAAATTTACGTGTAATATACTAATTGTAATAAATTATACTGTAATGTATTTCACAAAAGTAATGTGTAATGTATGAATTGTAACAAATTACGCAACACAATGTGTAATGTATGAATTGTAATATATTTCACTAACATATTAAATAGGATTTCATTAATATATTATTTTCGCAATATATTCAAAGAACACATTTTTTTCCTGTCTTACATAATAAATTACGTTGACTATAATACACCAACACAAATGTAAAGAAAGTGCTAAGCTTTATCTCTTCTCCGATAGAAAAGAAATTACAATTAATTAATATTTCATTTATAGTAGGATACAATTAGTGTGAAAGAAAGATTAGTACTGCTTCAATTATGATAGGAGACAATTAGTGTTCTAATCTCATTGGGGGAGATTAATGTTTCAGTTATGGTACGAGATAATTATTTTTGCCCTTTCTCATTTCACATTTCCTTAAAATGAGGAAGGAAGTAGTTTTGCAATTAGTTTAGTCAAACTGGTTCAAATACTCAATTTGTTACAATTTGTAGATTTTTTACATTTGTAACAAGCTACGTGTAAATTTCCAATTTGATCTTAAGTGTATTTTTCTAAATAGCCCAAACTTAAATTCAGCTTAGTTAGAAATAATTAGGCAACTAAGCTGATTTCAATATCCCTTTTGAAAGATCAACTACCAATTTACAATTTGGTTATGATCTTCCACCACAAGAGACGTATGCAGCATAATAGGGAATTTTTGTATAATTCAATAGATTCAATTTAGGTTTCAATTTTGTGAATTAGGTTTTGTAATTTGCGGATTTTTTATTTGAGTGTTCTAAAATCAGATTCATTGTATTGTAACTTTTGTGACTTGATGTTCTAGTGAGTTGTGTTGTTGCGACTTAGTTGTTCCGACGCGTTGTTTTATTGTTGTGAGTCAGTTGTTCCACTGAGTTGTTGTGTTATTGTGACTCGGTGTTCTCGTAGGTTGTTGTGTTGTTGTAACTCTGTGTTTTGGCAAGTTATGTTTAATGTGACTCGATGTTTTGGGGAGTTGTTTCGATGTGACTCGATGTTTTAGCGAGTTATAGTTGTTTTGCCACCTGATTTATAAAAAAGAAAACTTACTTTAATTTTAAAAGAGAAAATTAGGCTAAATACTCTTTTTTATGTATTTATTCGAAAATTACGTCATTTCCCTAACCAAGGAAATTATCTACAGCCAAATGGTGTCCTAACGCCGTATTTTACGGCGCGTGACTGCAATAATAATTCATTTTCATTTTTTCTTTTTTGTTTTTTTCCTTATCGGATAAAAGACTCAATTCCGTCATTGGAACCAATTGCTAGCGCGTGGGAATATGTTCCACAATTTTATTACGATTTTCCCTTTTTGCCCTTTTTTAAAAATAATTAATGATTGAGATTCTTGTTTATATACAACTTTAGGCAATGTGACTTTTAATTAATTTTATATGTGACGGGTCTTTTTATAGTGTCTAAAGAATATTGTAACAGTATATTATTGGGTATGTTGGGGGACTTATCACCTAAAACATCTAATAGTGTGTTGTCACACTGTCTTTTGAACACCATAAAGTGTGCCCATTTGTGACTCTTTGGTTATACTTGTATTTCTTTATACAACCTAAATGCAAATTTTAAATGTGATTTTTTAATTCAATGGTGACACGAAAATATGACTTTTTATTTAATAGTGACATAAAACGTGACTTTTTTCTTCAATAGTAATATGAAATGTGGCTTTTTCTATATGTGACTTTTTGATTCAATGATGACTTGATATGTGACTTTTTGATTCAATGGTGACACGAAATGTGATTTTTTTCTTTTATATATGTGACTTTTTAATTCAATAGTAGCACGAAAATGTAGTTTTTTCTATATATAACTTTTTAATTTAACGGTGACAAGAAATGTAACTTTTTAATTCAATAATGACACAAAATTTAACTTTTCCTATATGTGACTTTTTAATTCAATAGTGACAAAAAATATGACTTTTTTATGATATAAAATGTGACTTTTTAATTCAATTGTAACATGAAATGTGATTTTTTTAATTACATATGTGATTTTTTAATACAATAGTACCGCAAAATGTGACTTTTTTCTATATATTACTTTTTAATTCAATAGTGACACAAAATGTGAATTTTCCTATATGCGATTTTTTAATTCAATTGTGATACGAAATGTGACTTTTTAATTTAATGATGAAATAGAAATGTGACTTTTTAATTTAATGGTGACATAAAATGTAATTTTTTAATTCAATAGTGACATGAAATGTGATTTTTTTCTATATGTGGCTTTTAAATTCAATTATAATATGAAATGTGATTTTTTAATTCAATAGTGACATGAAATGTAACTTTTCTTTGAGTTTTAACTAATTAAATACAATTTTTCTATATAAAATTTTTTATATGAAACTTTTTTTATATAAAATATAATTTTTTTATATTTAAAGCCACAAAGTCAACAGCATGAGCTGTATAAAAAAAAAAAAAAAAAAAAAGAAAAAGAAAAGTCAACAACATGAGCCCCACCACTTGCGTTGTTGCGCATGATTAGTGCAATTGGATGTACCCCATATGTTTCCGAAAGAATTCTAGCCTATTGTTGCGGAGAGGAAGTTATGAACGTATTTTTGTAATTTTTTTTTTTTTTTGAAGGTATTTGTCTAAATAGCTCATTTTAAAAATCGTATAAAAAAACATTAATATTTTTCAAGTTAACCGCTCAGTTATGTATAGCAATTTGGACTGCATAACTTTGGGCTCACAATTTTATTAAGGCCCAGTTAAATGTAGAGGCCTAAAGATTCCTTGGCCCAAAGCATAATTAAATTTCTTAATAACTCTAATGGTCTATTTCCAGTGAATGATACATAGCGTTTGAAAATTTAATTTTGAACAGGACAATGTCTTATGTATTCATATTCGGTGAATTTGGCAGTGCTCAGTATTTCAGTCATAATTTTGTCTAAAAATTCCAATTCATGCAAGGTTAGTAGTATTGGAAAACTAACTCAGTTATCTTTCCACCAATATATAATACATTCTCTGAATCAACCATTGGTATGAACAAAAAAATAAAATGGGAAAAAATTTTTTAGCTTGCAAAAAGAAAAAAAAAATATATATAAAAGGGTAATTTAACGGTGAGTATTATACGGCTCATCCTTCCGGCCCACACCTCTGATACCTTCTAACTCCGCCACTGGAGTCAAAGTACTTTTATATAGATATTAAGTGCCTATTTGATTCAATTTATAGCAGTTGATTTATAAAGATAAATTATAAAGATGTGAAATTGATTATGTAGATTTAATAGAAGTTTGAAATTTGTGATTATAAATGAGTAGTTATCAAATAAGTATTTAGATCAGTAGCAGATGACATTAAAATGTATTTTGATAAAGAAGATCAAATAGGGGCTAAGTTTCCAATCAAGTAACATCCATAAGTTGAGAAGATATATTGGAAAACAAGGAATTTCTAACTTTTGGTTTTCTACATTTATTGGTGAATTGTGTTATCTGAATAAAAACACATACAAAAATTTTAAAAAAACTCACACGTGACACAATCTTATTTTTAAACACATCACATCACTTTCACGACGCTCTTCCGATCTCTTATAACACTTGTCTATTTTGTCATATTTTTTGTCCCTTCTTTTGTTTAATTAGAATTTTCCTTTATTGATCCATTCATGTATTTACTTACAAGTAATAATGATCTAATGCCAAATGTTATGGCGTGGTAGATGCGTACTGTTTGTTGTGCCACATCACAGGGTATGCCACATAAGTGCTTGGTGGTATAATATCTGGCATTAGATCATTTTCAACGAGAGGTAGACTTGAATATTTGATCATTTTGATAATTCAATTTGAAAATAAAAGCTCTGTCTCTTTTGTTAAGTTGAATTTGTTGGGAATTAATGTAAATTCCCCGATTACGTCCGCAGGACCTTTGTTCAAGGAATTTAATTGAGACAAGAAAAATAAAAGACGAAGACGAATTTAACGGACTGTCAAAACTTTCCACTATATGATTAAAGCCGCTATAACCATACAGAATTTTCACTCGCCAAAACTCATCGCCTAAGTATTACAAGAAAAATATAACAAGTTTTATCGCATCTACCAATTTCTACCTTTTGCCCAACCAGCAAACAACACAAGAAATCTTAAGACGCTAGGCTACTATTTTTCTTCACAAGACTCTCTGACCCGACCCAAGTGACACCGAGAAAATCACCCCAAGTTTTACCACACATAATTTTCTACCCTTCGACTAAACCACAAAGAGTTACAAGAAAACTCTCAAGGTGCTAGACTTACTAATTTTTCCCTCAACTCGCTTGTACCACTTGTGTATAAAAGAAGAAGAAAATATCTCTATTTATAAGCTTCGTTTCCTTGGAAGACAAGACAATCATTCTATGATTTGGATTCCTTTTCCTTATATGATTCTTCTTCTTTCCCTTTCCTTTTTCTTTTCAACTTTGGATTATTTTTGACAATAAATCCAACAGAATTTAGCATTTCCAATCATTCTCTTTTCCTTTTTGTTTTCCAACGTTCTTCATTTGGTATCAGAACGTGAGTAACGCTCTTGGCCTTTGTTTCTTTCTCCCGTGATAGCATGAAGGGGAAGAGGCGGATGTTGTAGAGGTAACATAAAAGAAATGGACGAGATGATTTATGAAAAAAATTTAGGCAATTAAATATGGGTGGATAATGAATATGCACATTTTTTAATAGGGTAAATTTCACATGTCGTCCCCAATCTTTGCATTTAGAATCTCTTGAGTACTTAACTTTTTTTTAGCGCGCTGAGTCCTCAACCTTTCATAAATACGCACAAAAGGTCCCTCATAATGGAATCTGTCCAAATTTCCTTTAAGTGGTAGATGAATTTACCTTTATACTCTCACCTTTTAAATTAAAAAAAAGAATTTAAAAATTAAAAAAAAATAAAAATAAAAAAGGGAAAAAACCCCACCCACCCCACCGCAACGTATGCCGGAGTCCCACAAGTAGTGGGCAATAGACCAGCTTGTCGAACCTGGTCCGGAAATGCGCTCATCCCAAAATCTGTGACCTTAAGATTTCCTCCTTCATCCAGCAAAAGATTTTCCGGCTTCAGATCCCGGAAATAAACACCACGGCTTTGGCAAAAATCAATCGCCGAAATCAATTGCTGGAAATATTGCCTGGCGACATCATCCCGCAACCGACCCTTAGCAATTTTAGCAAACAACTCGCCACCACCAACGAACTCCCTGGCAAAATAAATCTTGGACTTACCCCCCATGACCTCGTGAAGCTCAACGATATTGGGGTGTTTCATCATCTTCATAACAGAGATTTGACGCTTGACTTGGTCCATCATCCCTACATGAATCACCTTCTCCTTACCCACGACTTTCATGGCCACGCTCTTGCCCGTCTGCAAATTTCTCGCGTGATACACTTTTGCAAACGTACTGTGGCCCAAAAGTCGGCCTATTTCATAGTTACCATGAAGCACAACACTTTTCTCGTTCGTTTCCATCGTCATATCAAAAAGAAACAAACTTTTGCAAGATTTCAAGAATAGAAATAGGAAAAAAAAACTGGCAATTTTTTTGGTAGGTTAGGGTTGCAGTGGTTCACCCTTCTTCGACGTGTTCCGGTGGCAATTCTGGCCACTAGTGGGCGGTCTCTGAGTCCTCCGGCCACTAGAAAGCGGAGAAACTTTCATCTCTCTACATTCCCAACTCGGGCCAACACCAAAAACGGAAAAAGTAGATGAAACTGAAAAAACCTCAAAAGAACTAACAGGCGGCACAAACAGCAATTCCCAGCGGGATGTCCAAACTATGTCTTTAAGTGCAGGTCTAAGCTCTTTGCTGCAGAATTGATTGTACCCCAAAGTATCACCACTTGATTTCTTCACCTCCACCACTAGAAATGAAGGTGTCACGGCAAATACATCAGCAGCTATTCCCAACTTCCCCTTCCTTCCATTCGCTTGCCCCTGAAATCAAACGCTTTGAATCGCTCTTCTTCACGCTGAAGTTCGGGGTTTTTGCCACCTCTTCCAGCTTGTCTATCACACTGCTTGCTGGCTTTGTTGTTGCAAATCTCATCTCCTCTTTCTCCGCTTTCTTCTTCTCAAAGAGAGGTGACAAATCACAAATCAAACCCTTGAGATAAAGAAATAATGTGGAAAGCATTTAAGGTCTCAGCTTCCTTTTTCTTCTCGATATTCACTTCATCTTCAAATGCGAATTCTTCCTCTGCTTTAGACACTGATTTCTTGAACCATGAGAGACTACCGGTGGGTGGGTGGTGGTTTTTCCCTTTTTTATTTTTATTTTTTAATTTTTAAATTCATTTTTTTTTAAATTTAAAAGCTAAGGGTATAAAGGTAATTTCATCTACCACTTAACGGAATTTTGGACGGATTCACTTCCGATCTCTTTTATGCTCATTTATGAAAGGCTGAGTACCCAGCGTGCTAAAAAAAAAGGTTAGAGACCTAGACGATTATAACTACAAAGATTAGACGATGCATTAAAAATAATAGTGGTTCAAAGATTGAATGCAGACGATGCATTAAAAATAATTTTTTTCTTTCTAGATAAATCTAATTGTTTTTAATAATAGTAATAATAAACATAATTAGTGGTTGGAGCAAGTTCTGTAATGGTTAGATGCTCACGTTTTAAGTAGAAACCCTAAATTTGAACTACGTACACCTACCCCTCTCATTTCCCCCTCCTTTATCTCCCCTTATTATATAACAACAACATAATTCATAACTTTATTTTTTTATGCAAGTATATGATATAAATTTGAAAAATTCTTGCGAGTTTTGAATATGCAAGAGCATCTCCAATGGTAATTAATCGACTATTTCATACATAGAAAAAGAAATAAAAGAAATAGTGTGCATTTAGGGTTTATTTCATGTGTGATGTGTTCAATTACTATTAATTTACATTATTTTAAAAAAAAGGATGAGAGAGAATGAAGGGGGATCATGGGCGAAGCTAGTGGTGGGTACTCCGATCTCTGACTACCTTTGTTCTTTATAAAATTCTATTTTTTGTGCTTTAAAAAAATGTCTTCATAATGTGCTAGACATCTTTTTTCCTTGTTTTGTCAAGAACAGTATCTTGAGCTTATAAGTTAATGATTAAACATTTCATTGCAGATGCTCTTAGACAAAGTGACTTGTTATGAAATCAAAGATATTCAAAACTTTCTAATGTATCAAAGTCTAGGTACTTTTCATTTATAGTAAATTAACATTACTATGTAAATAAATTTGATCACTGCTTAGAAGAAACTAGGGTTTGAATCGAAAGTACCGCCAACTGATCAAGATCGGGAGTTGAATAATATCCTATAGCTACACGATGAGCTCATTCCTTGTGTATTTTGGCCCTATCAATGTCTTAAATGCAAATCTCATATGAATCTCCACCCATATGTAACCTTGTAACAGAACCATTTACTAGAAGGGTGGGTAAGATTCCATAAGATACAGCACTCAAATGTAGCAAAAATATAATCTTGGAGATTTGTGTGAAGCCAATGGTTATTTGTTCTTCTTTTTTTAATTTTTCTTTCTTTGGATAATGAAGTTATTAAACTTGACACAAAGTGGATTTGTGTCAATTGTGGAAGTATTTTTTTTGTAGTTGTTTTCAGATCCCAATGGATCAAACTATTGAGGTTTCTACCAACTTGACATGTGCAGAACATATGTTTTTCCAAAAGTTTTGAATGATCTGACAACTTGATTTTCTTATTTCATCTCGACTTTAAGAAGTTCGATTTCATCTTCACAATTCCCTAGGTACACAATTTTCATCCAAATTCATTTTAATGATTTAAACTTTTTTTAATTAATCCTTCCATTCTACAAAAAAGGTCTACTACACTATTTTCAGTCATCCATAGACAATTTGTTACATTTGTTTTTAATTTTTGTTTTTTATGTTTACCTCTAGTTACTAATTTACTTCAACTACATAGGTATCAAAACATTGGGAAACACGATTCAAGAAATTTACTCTATTTAATGTTGACACTTGCAACTAGCCCACATTACACCTTGACAGTGAAGTGCCTACCGTCTTATCCTTATGGGACGAATGGAGTATTTTGGGTATACCTTCGATGAAGAATTTAATAATTGAGTTTGATTATGATATATAATATATGATGATATACCTTACAAAATCAAAATTCGACACCTATTACTAATATCATGTGTCACAAGTCACAGCTCACAACACATTGACAACATTATTCACAATAGATGTACTAATTTTAGCTGCCTACAAAGCAATAAAGTAAATTTTGTAATAGTTGAATCACATGTATACAAGTTAACTTTAATAATTGATTATGTGTGAGATTAGATGTGTTAATTTAAACTATTAAAATTTTAAAAATTTTATTATGCAATCATAAAATAACTTATTTTGTCTTTATACTACTGTAACACGCCATCATTTGACATTTGTTATCCAAAATTTTTTATTAGAATACACCAATTTTCAAGTGTACACCAATATTTTTGTCAAAATTACTGGTCAATCATTATAAAAGAAATTAAAAAAAAGGAATTTTTAAAACACAAAATATCATGCCACATAAAATGGTTGTTAAAGTTAACATTAGTTGTCATATAGACTGTTTGTACGTTAAAATGTTCTTCTCAGAACGGCAAAAGGTATTCTTGCTAGCACTTATTATTGCTCACAAGATTATGCAAAAAATTTGCGTTGTTGCGTGTTGAAATGTAGAAATAACTTTTACAAGTTTAAAGGCATGATAACATGCCATATATATTTTTTCTATACTATATGTCGAAAATGATGATAATCGCAAAATATTTATTGATGTCAAATTGGAGCGAAATGAAACTTCAAATATAGATATTAGCTGTGCTCCAAAGGATGTGTATGTTTAGATTATATATGTCGTATTCTATTTTTTTTTAAAGGGGAATTATCATTCATAACATTCAAAAAAAGAGCTTCCGATCTCCCTCAAAACAAAGACGAAATAAAACGAGGGATACTGTCGTGCCAAAAGAGATTACAACTACTAGTAGTAGCATAAGCAGCAATAGCGTGGGCGAGCCGATTGACCTCTCTTGAGATATGCTCACAAGAACCATAATTGCCGCTTACAAGAAGATCGGAATCTCATGAATGATAACAAAATCTGGTGTGAACAGATCACCACCATTTAGCCACTGCACCACACGAAGAGCATCCATCTTGACATCTGCCACCACTAATTTTTTATCGCGTGTGAACTTCAGCCCTTCAATGATTCCCATGGCTTCAGCCCTTTTTGCCGTCACTATCCTGGTCCCTTTTATTGCAAAGGCCCCCAAGCTACTTCTCTATCATCAAGCAGAATACCCCCAATCCATAAGACCGTTCTACCTCTCATATCGCGACATCTGTGTATAAAGTTAGCCCATGATGCACCCTACGCCCATTCTACCACCGAGCATTATGCCGCAACTCGCCCATTTCACCCACCTTCTTCCCATGAATATTAGCTTGCTACCAGGAATCCATGTATATCAAGATGGAGTCACGTGTATAATCAACCCCCAGCAAAGCTCCTCCCTGTCGTATAAGGTTCTTTTGTTTCCAGACCATCCACACCATAGTACAAGCAAGGTTCCTAACCTCTTCCATTAGAGAGGGCAACATATTTCCAAGGAAAGCACTGAACTCTAAGCAGCGGCCGAACCTTACACCCCCCGTCACTTCTCCCCATGAAATTCACTACAAGAAATAAGTGAAATAGAGGCGACATTTGTCGTTTCTAAAGGGCCCAAAGTCGCCTCTATTGATAAATTGCAGCGACAAAGTCGCCTCAATAAGGTCGTTCCCATAGGACCGCTGCAATTGTTCTATAGGAGCGACCAGCCTATGGAAACGACTTTGTCGTCCCTATAAGTGATCTATAGAGGCGACATGTCGCCCCTATATATCAATTATGATTTTCAAAAAAATCTATAGAGACGACTTAGTCGCCCCTATAGATTAATTTAAAAAACAAAAAAAACAATGTGCACCTGCCATAAATCTCCAAGCCAAAGTTTGTCATCATTCTCTTACACATTGCAATCCCACATTTATTGCAATTTACAAACACAAAGCTAACCTAAAAAATATTAATCAATTAATGAACTAAATCGGAATCCGGCATACCTTAACCCGCTATAATTAATCTATGAGACACCTAAACAAATCAAAGCTATTGTAAAATTGCTAACATCTAAGACACCAATTTAACTACATAAAGAAACATAATAATCAAAGGAATGAAATATAAACATGTAAAATGCAAATGCTTAATAGTTCACATAGAGAAACAGAATACAACTAAGTTCAAGGGGCTATAGACCTGTAAATTCCAATTAGATTAGTGAAAAGATAAGCTTATCTTCCTACATTCTCACAGCACGATTTGCACTTAAACAAGTTTAGGATGCAAGTTATAGAGAAACATAAAACAAGGAATTCACCAAACATAAAAGCACATATATTCTACTAAGATTTTGCAGAGGAAAATGGAACAATAAGCATTAGATCATATCCAGTTTGATTTATAGATGTATAAATCACTTATCAGATGTTTAAAAGGCACACAGAAACTTGAATTAGCTGTCAATAATATAAAACTCTACAGATCCCATCCTTTCTATATTTCTCACAAAGTTTCACAAAGAAAACTTCCTCTCTGAGTCAGTCTACAAAGAACATAACATGTCTTGACAAAATAAAATCGCTTTTAGGTTTTACTGATAAGGACATGCATCATACCTTCATTAAGTAAAACCCCTCCCATAGATACTCAACTAGATGAAAAATGAAGAATAACCAAAATGAAAATTCAGTAAAGGATATCAAAAAATTACTAGAACGGACCAAAAGATGGAGGCATTCAAAACCATCACTCCTACAATTAATCCATAAGATTTTCGGGTAATAAGAGAGTCATCATTTGTTTGAGCCAAATAAACTCAACATTAGTCATAACAATGGATTGTAGATGCCTATGTAGCTCATCCCACAAATATCATGTTACACAAACAAATAGATTTGTAATAAATGCTCTACTCATTGCAAAGAAATCTTAATTGCATCAATTGGCAAATGTATCGATGAGTACAAGAAAAATACAGGATATAAACTCACATATCAGCAGCAAACTCAAAATCATAATCCAGGAATATATCAACCATAATTAAGCTGAAAATATATTCCCTTCAAACAGCATATATTCCCATAATTAAGTCTTGAAGTACTACTCAATGAAATTGTGTATATATGGATCACACAATCAATTATCTTACAAAAATTGTTATATTATCATAAATGAAAATTAAAGAGACAATGGTGGACTAAAAATATACTAAATAAGCAAGTACATGAGAAGATATTCCGAGGAACATTACCTATAACTAGTTGAATGCCATACTAATAGTTATATACTTGTGTTCATCCTTCATTTCGATACAAAAATAGTTGAAGGAATTGCAAGTACAGGAAAGCACATTAAGTATGAGGTTAAGGAGAGAATTTTACCTGAAAATAGTTATAGGAGTTCTTCCCTAATTATCTAGAGCCTGAAGCGTGTTATCAGAACAACTATAATTTAACTTTTATATGATATGATACATAAGAAAGATGCACCACATCCCCCTCCCAAATAGCGGTCATATAGCCTCAATTATCCTAATAAAGCTAATCTAAATAGCAAATGTACACAAAAAATACAGCACCATATATCATACTGCAAACATAGCCCGAGAATGCATTATGTGCTTTCTAGAGAGTTACTTGGAGAAGCAAAAATAAAAATGTATCAGAACTTCACCTGTAGGTCATCAGTGGCTACAATGGGTGGCTTTCCTTTGACTGAAAATATGAATGTAAGGGAAAGCCCAA
>CAVNYN010218110.1:0-42554 GCA_963692815.1 Nyctanthes arbor-tristis | reverse complement strand
TTTAAATATATCAGAAAGATCCTTGGGTGATTGTAGTCGGAAAATACCATCTTTCCTTGAATATATACATTTGGACTCACATTCAATTTTTCTTTGCCAATCTACATCAACTTCATTTTTAGATAGCCAGTTTAGTTTCTATTAGTAAGAAAAAGTAATTTTCTAAGAAAAACTTGAGGAAGATCATTGTTACTTCAACTTTGTTTTTCGCCCGTAAGATCATTGTTGGGAAATAAATTCAAGCTTTACCACGCATAATAATCTAATATTTTGCAAAAACCACAATGAGTTATAAAAAAAACTTAGGATATCGATTTTTCCTCTAAATGTCACTTGTCCAATTTATAATAGCAAAAACATGCAAAAAACGCCTAGGAGCCATGAATTTTGATGGTAGTTGATTTCCTTCCAAACTTGAATCACGTTGTTTGTTAACTTATTCCTAACCCTCCCGGGGAACTGAGGTGGAGCCCTAGAGACTCCACTAAAGTTCTTTTGGTGTTTTACCCCAAAAAAAAAAAAAAATTGTTTGTTAACTTATTCAATTTCAAAAGGAAATTGGACTTCCAAATCAATTCCCTCTACAATTATTTTCCTTTTTGCATTATGAGTCGTAATAAATTTGGTATTTTGAGGAAAAGATCCCAAGACATTTTTCCTTTAATTAAAAAAAATTTCAAGAGAAGTTGGAGGAGGAGGATGTGGTTTAAACGATGACATTTATCGGCCGTATATACCAAACTATCTAAACCTTATGTCATTTCTATAGGCTCCTCTCGAAAATTTCCAGACATTAATATCAATTGCGCTAACACTAATCAATATAGTGAGGACATCTGTTGTGCAATGACGGTACTGATGAAGATATTCTAGGGATTTTAATATAGCTTTTATCCTATTTAAACCATAGTTAGATGTGCATTCAATTCCTTTTTTGAAGTTACATGAACTAAATGGTTTTCCATTTTTTCAATTCTTTGATATTCTTATTAACCAGTTAATATTTGATGGGAAAAGATCGGCATTGTTGAGAATCAATGAATGTTTTGGAGTGGTAAGCATCATCATTTACATATATTCTGTGGTTATTTTGTGAGTCGAGTTAGTCCTCACAAACAAACCCGGAATAGACGTTCCAAAAAGGGATAAAGTTTCGTATCATGCATGGAAGATCATATATATAATGGAACGTACAATCCTATTGCAAGGCCAGCCATCATGAGTTCCCTATTGTTTAGCCATTTGATGGGAAGAGGCTAGCAATCCCATCCAAGAAATTTTTGAGATTTGTGAGAACAAATTAGTAAAATCTATTGAAAATTTTAAGTTCTGTGTTGATCACATTACTTTTACAGTTCCTTGTAGTTGATAATTTTTGCTTTTTGTCAAAAATTTCAGGGAGAAAAAAACTCAAACTATCTGTTCCGAGCGAAGAGTTGCCTTCAACTGTAAGTGCCTTCAACTATCTGTTTCCACATCTTCAGAAATTCAGCTGTATAAATTTGTTGAAAATTCTAACTTTAACACTCTTTTCAATAAAATTTTTCTCAAATTCTCAGCTTCAGCAATCATCTGATAATGTTATGCGTCAACGAGAGGCTACAATTGACTTGGTAGTACAAACATCAGAAAAACCGGACCCAGCCCCTAGAAGTTCCGAAAATGTTGGCAATCCTATCCTCATTGATGATGGTTTAAATGTAAGTTGAAGCCTAAGTGGAGTAATAAGTTCTTAAGATAACAAAAACTTGAGATTTCCTTCCAAAGTTGATTTACTTCATTGTAATAAACTGCCTGAATTATATACAAGGGAAAAGATACTAATTACATAACTATTCAAATATTTGTCCAATTTCTAGACTAGATTACATAATTATCTTTTTGGACTATGTAAGTTTGTGTTTAGTTTACATCTTGATCATTTTCTTTTCTTTGAGTTACAGAGAGGAAAGAATGTCAAGGAAGAAGAACCCCTGGACGTTAATGACTATTTAAATGATGGTCCATTTGACTCAAGCCCTTTGCTATATTTTCCCGCATTCTGCCAAACAGAACAAAGAGGCAAATTTTAGCTACTGTTTAGTTTCATGTTTTACCCGGTGGATGGTTTGAACCATGAAAATATACTATATTTTGGGAATGGGATTATAATAATAATGTTATGAGATTTAAAAGGTTATTTAGATCTTGTCGATGTAAAGACTGGGTAATACGCTTTTGTTTTGAAGAAGTTAACCATATTAGATGGCTTTCAAGAATATATCGCCCTTAGGCGTTTACCGCATTAGGTGGCCTTCAAATTTCATTGTCACTGCTTAGCATCACTCACCGTCTACGATTCATGGTCACTTTCAATTTACAGCACTATATTTCTCCACCAACCTTATACTAAATCACTGACTCGAATCATTTTTAGGTAGAGATTCATTGCCTTAACTTTTCTTACTGTTGAATCAATGTCCATCGGAATTAAATGACATATCTTTTAATCGTGATATAAAAACCCATAGGCAACCACAATCACATTAGACGCGGATCACTATTGGAATCTCTCTAGCCAACCACCTTACCAATCCTTGGACCATAAATCCCCTTTTTAATATTTTACCAAAGCCAACATATGTCAATCCATTCTTCACTGTGGCCCCATGTCCTACATGCACTTTTCCACACGCGTTCTCTTTGATTTCACATGGTCCCTGGCTTACTGCCCTTTTTCTTAGGGGGGGTTTTGTTTAAAATAAGAGGTCAACAAAAACTTTTGCTTAAAAAATATATCTTTTAAAATTTTTGTCTAAATAGAGTGCCCCATTAAAAAAATAAAAAAATAAAAATCTACCCTTCCCTCTCACCTAACCCCCCATTACTAACGTTGACTTCTCCATCCCACCCCAAAAAAGAAGATAACGTTTGCAATGAGGGAAAAAGCAAGAGCAGTTGGATTTTCGCAGGTTGATCATCTCAAAAGGGGACTCCAAGAAGGTTCCACCCGAAAAAGCGAGTTAAAGTGTAATCATCTCAAAAGGGGACTCCAAGAAGGATGGAAATCCCAAGATCTATTCATTCCAAGAAGTGTTTATGTATTGAGGTATGCCACAAAACTCTCAAAAGCCTTTGAAGAATAAGAAAAGATCAGTGTAAAATAGGAAACACAATCTTGTTACAATTATTTTTCGAGTGGAAGGCTGTATCCTATGGGTTCTAGGGACTATGACGGTCACATTGCGAGAACGGCATATGTGCCGTGACCTGTACAAAATAACAGCGTGCAGGCCGTTATGTTAGTTTGAACAGTCTTTTTATTTCCATATAGTTTTAACTGATTTTTAGAATCAATGTCAATGTTCTAATGACGATATAGTGCTTCACGTTGAGATCACGGAATACGTGTCGTGATCTGTAATATATAATAGCATTAATGCCGTTATGCCAATTTCAACCAGTGTTTTCAATGGTGTGTATTGCCTTTGCTGATTTGTTTGTAGTTATATATATATATATATATTAAAAATTCATTCTATTTGTTTATCATTGTGTTGTCTATAATTATAATATGATGGTTGGTACATGACACCCGTACTTTGATAAATCTTGTTTTCACTTAAGTAGCGTTAGTTCGATAAAAATTAGATAGAGCAATAGCTATGAATTGAAATTCATTTAGTTCTTGTTGTGATGCAGTAATGGACAGTCTAGATACATTGTAGAGAAATATTCCTTATGGGGGAGAATTTGTGAAGAAAATATTGTAGGTGTGTTTTTGTTCTATAACAACACATGTACAGTGATGCTTAATCTCATAACGGCATCAGTTCAGTGATAGGTGGTGAGGTAGAGTTTTGGCGGCGAGAGGCTACAACATATATATGAAACTTCTGTAAACTTGTAATCAAGTTGCTCATATGTATACATAAAAGTTTTTTTATACATTTTGGGTACAATAATTCCCTCTAGTTAAGCCTTACATATACTTACTCGCACTCTTTCGTTTTCATATCAAGATTTCTAGATTATTTTTAAGTAAACCACGCTATATGTACATGTTGTTGTATGACAAAAATACATATAAATCATGCAAGGGTGTTAAACATGACTTAACATCACGTTTCTGTAACTTATCTTGTCACGTGATGTCCATATCTCATCTATTCACTCATCTATAGTTGTTGAAAACACTGGAAACACACAATGGGATACGATGGGGTCACAATTGTCAAGTATCACAAAATTTCGAATTCGTTAATGCCATGACAGACTTATGCCGCCAATATGGCGCTATAATGGTATAAGTGTAGCGATGGCGATCCTTCTTAATTTTGGGACCCTCCTTTTACCGGAATGCACTCACATGGCCTCCTTACTGAACCTAGCTTCGATCAACTTATTCGAGCCGGGAAATTGGGCATTTGCACATACACGGTGTTAAACTTGGCTTAACGTAACTTTGTGTAATGTATCTTGTCAAGTAATGTCCACATCTCATCCGTTCATTCATCCATAGTCATTGAACACAGTGGAAACACACAAGGGGACATGCTGGGGTCACCAATGTCAAGTTTCACAAAGTTTCGACTTTGTTAAGGCCATAACAGATTTATGCCCCGAATATGGCCCGGTGATGGTGATCCTTATTAATTTTGTGGGCCCCCTTTTACCAAAATGCACTCACATGGCCTCTCTGCTGAACCTAGCTTTGATCAACTCATTCGAGCCAAGAGAGGAGGCATTTGCACATATAGGGTGTTAAACTTGGCTTAACGTCACGTTTTGTAATGTATCTTGTCACGTGATATCTACATCTCATCCGTTCACTCATCTATAGTCATTGAACACACTGGAAACACACAAGGGGACACACTAGGGTCACCATTGTCAAGTTTCGAAATGTTTCGACTTCGTTAAGGCCATAATGGACTTATACCGCGAATATGGCGCTATAACGGTATAAGTGCAGTGATGGCGATCCTTCTTGATTTTAGGGCCCTCTTTTTTACCGGAATGCACTCACATGACCTCTCCATTGAACCTAGATTCGATCAACTCGTTCGAGCAAGGGAAAGGGGCATTTGCACATATAGGGTGTTAAACATAACTTAGTAGAATGTTGTGTAGCTTGTCTTGTCACGTGTTGTTCATAAATCATCCGTTCGCGCATTCAAATTCATTAAACACACTGGAAACAAGCAAGTGACATGTTGAGGTCATGAGTGTTAAGTTTCATGAAGTTTCGACTTCGTTAATGCCATAACGGACTCATGCCTCGAATAGGGTTCTATCACGATATGTGTAGTGATTGTGATCCTTCTTAATTTTGAGGCCCTTCTTTTACCGGGTTGCACTCACATGGCTTCCAGGCTGGACCCACTTAGATCAGCACATTTGCGCCAGAGGAGGGTTATTTTGCACATATAGGGTGTTAAACATGACTTAATAGTACATTGTGTAGCTTGTTTTATGTCGTGATGTCCACAAGTCATCTACTCGCTCATCCAAATTCATTAAACACACTGGAAACATGCAATTGGACACGGTGGGGCCATGAATGCCAAGTTTCATGTAGTTTCGACTTCATTAGTGCGATAACGGACTCATGTCGTGAATATGATACTATCACGGTATAGGTGCAGTGATGGTGATTTTCTTTGATTTTGGGGGCCCTCTTTTCACCGGGATGCACTCACATGACATCCCTACTAAACCCAACATTAGATCAACGTCTTCCAGTCTGGAGAGGAGGTAATTGCACATACGGGGTATTAAACACGACTTAATGTCACGTTGTGTAACGTGTCATGTCACGTGATGTCCACAACTCCTTTGTACACTCATCTAAAGTCAGTTAACATAGTGGAAAAACGCACGGGGGCATGGTATGGTCAGTGGTGTCAAGTTCATAAAAGTTCAACTTGGTTCAGGCGATCACGGACTGATGTTGTGAATGTGGCGTTATCGCAGCATAGGTGCAGTGATGGTGATCCGCTTTGATTTTGGGGCCCTCTTTTTACCGGGACACACTCACATGGCTTCACTACTAAAACCATCTTAGATGAACACGTTTGAGTTAGGGGAGGAGGCATTTGCACTTATAGGGTGTTAAGATATGACTTAACGTCACATTGTGTAATGTATCTTATCATGTGATATCCACATCTTATCTGTTTTCTCATCCGTATATTGTTGAACACATTGGAAAAACACAAGGGGACACGGTGGGGTCACCATTGTTAAGTTTTACAAAGTTTCGACTTCGTTAAGGTCATGACGGACTCATGCCGTGAATATGGCGCTATAACCGCCTAGGTTCAGTGATGGCAATCCTTCTTGATTTTTGGGTCCTCCTTTTACCGGAATGCACTCCCATGGCCTCTCTGCTCAACCCAGCTTTGATTAACTTGTTTGAGATAGTATATGGGGCATATGCACATATAGAGTATTAAACATGGCTTAACATCATGTTGTATAACGTGTCTTGTCACGTCACATCTTATCCGTTCTCTCATCCATAATTGTTGAACACACTGGAAACACACAAGGGGACACGATGGGGTCACCATTTTCAAGTTTACAAAGTTTCGACTTCGTTAAGGCCATAATAGACTCATACCGCGTATACGTAGCTTTAACGGCATAGGTGCAGTGATAGCAATCCTTCTTAATTTTGGGGCGATCCTTTTACCGGAATGCACTCACATGGCCTCCCTGCTGAACCCAGCTTTGATCAACTCGTTTAAGCTGGGGAAGGGGGCATTTGCACATATAGGGTGTTAAACATGACTTAATGTCACGTTGTCTAACGTATTTTGTCACGTGATGTCTACATCTCATCCGTTTACTCATCCAAATTAATAAAACACAATGGTCACGTAGAATATGTACACGGTAAGGTTATGAATGTCAAGTTTCACAAAGTTTCGACTTCTTTAAGGCCATAACGGCCCCACGTAAGGAAAATGGCGCTATAACAGAATAGGTTCATAGGTGCAGTGATGGCGCTATGCAAAAAAGCTTAGGCATTGTTTTAGTTCTCAAAAACTTGATAACAAAAAATCTAAGCTATGTTATATTGCAAAAAATATTTGCAAAAATTTTGATAGAGTTTCCCCTATATCACAAACCGTACAAACTTCACCTGCTTACATATCAATCCTATTTGCACATGTACAGAACGACATAACTATTACAAAGCAAAATGTGGTAGTATCCATATGTCATTCAAGTTATAAGCATGACCATATGCCCTAGCTCATGTACAAATCCATTTCGTCATGGCTAAGGTAGAG
Source organism: Nyctanthes arbor-tristis (assembly GCA_963692815.1). NCBI lineage: Eukaryota > Viridiplantae > Streptophyta > Magnoliopsida > Lamiales > Oleaceae > Nyctanthes > Nyctanthes arbor-tristis. The sequence goes on along the minus strand of CAVNYN010218110.1, from coordinate 35,274 downwards.
GAAAAAATGTTTTGCTCCGTGTTCAGTTTGGCTTAGCTAAATTTGTTCGGGATGTTTTGCTCCAGCAGATAACTTCAACGGCCAGATTGTTTCTGAAGGATTGGTTCAGACAATCAATTAACATTCCGTGATGTTAAAACACACATAGATGCTTATTGAATCCGAAGAGGACTGCATGGTACTCTACGGGTCAAAGCACTGCACAAATATTTCCACTGCTAGCTTCTCACGGAAACCTTGCAAGTGCTCTTGGCGCACTAACTCAACAGCAAGCCCCGCGTAAAGACATTTTGGTTCAACATTTGCTCGAGTTGTTTTGTTCCTAAAAATAAATTGAACAGGCAGATACTCGTTAGAAAAAATGTAGTCAAAGTTCATAAATATGAGGATCTATCTGTGAATAGAGACTTAATATGACCGACAAATTGTCGCGTATAAGAACAACATTCAAAGCATATGATATGCGATTAGATACGTATATGGAGTTGCCACGAAATTCTTTTGTATGCATAATGTCAAAGTAAATATCAAATTCATTATAAGTAAATATCACAACTAGATGAAACACTCATGTTCATTCTGAATTAACTCCCACAGAAACCAACTAGATATTGTACAAGGCAATAAGTTAATGACAGCAAAATTTTGACACAAATATGCCACAATAAGTAGCAGATTAATATCAAAAATAACAAAAATTGAACGAAAATTCAACAGATTCTAAATATGAGAATCCTATCAATATAATAAGCCATTTCGGTATTTGAAATTAGCAAGTTAAAACAACACAATAAGTAAAAGATTAATATCAATACGTAACAAAAATTGAAAGCATATTCAATAAATTCTGATTATGAGAATCAAGCTATTTCAATATTTGAAATTATCAAATCAAAACAAACAAAATAAAAACAAGTCCAAACGATCCTGATTCATAGTCCGTATTTGAAACTTGTTAGCTAAAGCAAAAAAAAAAAATATATATATATATATATTGTTAAGCAGGTTGTCCTTTCAAGATGGAATCTCCAAGCTTATTAAGTTCTAGTCATATTGAATTGAAATTATATACTTATATTAGATATTGAGAGGGGGGAAAAAAGAATTATGGGTTACACTTGAGTGGGGTACACTAAGGACCTATTTTATTGGAAAGGGGCTGAGGCCACATTTTAATCAAACTATGGTACGTAGTAGACCATAGGGCTTGATTAAACACGAGTGGTTTCATAACAAGTATAATGTCAGAGTAGATGATAGAAATAAGATACGTTTCAAATATAGTATATCAATTTTGTGATTCGCTTTCTGCTTTTCAAGTATTATAACCCTTCTAGTTTATAAATGCCACACAAGAATCCCTTAGCATTCTTATTTCCTTCTTGGACTGCAAGATGAAATTCTCAGGTTTCCAAAGGAGATATTGTACTACTTTTTCTCATTTATGCTTGATTATCACAAGTTGAGTTTCAAGAGGTTTCCTGAATGTTTAATTCATTATACAAGTTGATTGCTAACTTATATATAGCATACCATCTAAGGTTCCCAGCAAATTGCCTATATTCCTATTTCTGAATTGAATGGATCTTTTGCTAATTAAATATCTACTGAAAGCCAAGTTTCTTTACCTAAGTTAAATATCTAATTAAATATCTATTTTCTTTATCCAAGTTCTTTAGGGGCTGGTTGTAAGAATGCAATTAGCAACTGAATTCATGAGTCAAAATTCAAGTTCAAATTTCCATGAGGGAAGAGTATATATGATATACAATGTGATATATAAACAATAACTAACAGGTCATACCATTGCTTATGTAAGATCATTTGAATCCAAATGCACAAAAAAAGCAATCTAATGCATATATACATATATGACACAGACTTCATCTACACTGATGAATTATGTTCATAAACATAGATGAAGGTTCACTTTATATTTCTAAACATAATGGGCCTACATCATTATCACACAACATTTAAGAAATTGAGTTAAACAAAATTCCCAAAATTACTATTGATTGAACATCCATGATATTCAACTTGCTAATGAATAATAGAAAATATATCATATTCCAAATTAAAGACTCGTAAAAAATTTTAAAAACATATTAGAAGTGGCAAGTGTCAACTTACAACACATTATAATCTTCTCAAAAAGGAATCAAGCATGCTTAACTTTATTTTTTGTGCATGGTTAAAGTGAGAGGGGAGCTTTCCTGATCTGATATCAGGCATTAAAAATAAGCACAAAAGCATAAGAAGAATCTGTACCTTTCTGCCATCGTCCAACAGGTGCTTTGAGACTGTGACCTAAATAGTTTTCTCGATGTTTATCAAATTTCACATCATCCCAACTAAATTCTGCATATGAGAAAAGATATATAAGTAATCAAGTGTTCTATAATGAATGCATTTTCATTTTCACATGGTGACACACAAAAGATTCCAAGGGGAAGTGGTGATAAAGTACCTATCTAGACAAGGTCTACAAGTGCAAGGGAAATATATGTAGCAGTCTAAAATATCACAAAAGCATGATTTATAGTAATAAAAATAATTCCTAATGCTACTACAGTGTTACTCCAAGAACATTCATCTTATTACACAAAACTAACCCAAGACTAAAATTTTTAAAATTGTGAAAACATTTATGTTGCTTGGACACGGCTCTCCGGCCGCGGCACCCGTGTCGACACGACATGACACGACACGACACGGATGCGGGTGCGGGCATTTGAAACTCAGACACGGCCACGCGAAAAGAAGAAGAACCAGAGAACAAGAGGAAGATGATGACAGTACTTGGGCTAATTTGAGACTTTCATTGAACTGGGCTTTATTAAAACAAAAGGCCCATTATTTATAATGGGCCATTTAAATCTTTATTTAAAACAATTACTTAATACTATAATTATATTAATAACATTACTTATATATATTGTTAATCACACATTTTGACACCATATTTTCGACCATAGTATACACTTTAAATTTAAGTAAAAGATAAGTAAAAGATAAATAAAATTTACCAAAAAAATTAATTTTCTTAACTTTTTAGCCGTGTCCCCGCACCCGTGTCCAAAATTCGGATCCTTTTTAGCCGTGTCCCCGTGTCCTAAGTTTTTGGAAATAAAAGATCCGACACTCAGATCCGTACCCGAATCAGACACCCGCACCCGCATCCGAGCAACATAGGAAAACATACTAGCTATGCCCAAATCTTTGTCAGATTCCCACAAAGCTAAAATAGGCAACCATCTACAAAAATAAGAACTTGCACAACAATCGAATTAACTCATAAAATTTAATCTCTTTCAAAGAAGAACAATGAACCCCAAAATCTACCTTAGATTAAAAAATTTACCTTATATTGTGGCACAAAGCTGAGGCGTAAAAATGGACCCCCAAATCTAATTGTACATTCAAATTTATTTATTTATTTTCAAAATAAAAAGAATATAAATTGCACATAATATTCCGATCATGAAATTTAAAAAAAAATTCTAAATGGTCACTCCAAAATTAATTGTATGCCAATGCTACTCTACAAAAGCAGGCGAATGCATCAATGATATTATACACAATTCTTCAAAAGGCATAACCAACACGTAGGAACAACATCCAAATTTTTAGCGTAGAAAATCTGCACATAAAATTTACATTTTGCACAATATAACCGCCCCTCCAGCCCACATATCCAGTCAGCCACGCGAGGAATTAATTCTTTCAATTGGATGGATGGAGTTTCGAACCCATGACATGGTGGTTGGGGCATGAAGTCCCAACCACCAGGCTAGCTTGTGTGTTTGTTAATGTTTCGGTTCAAATTATATATAAACTATGTTCGAGTGATTTTACCAATTTAAAAATAAAGTATTTTCCTTATGAAACTTTGAACTTTTATTTAATTTAATTTTTATTTATATTTAAATATATATTATATTCTAAATTTTATTTGCCAGTGTCAATTAACTTAATATTTTTTACACCAGTTTTCTAAATTGTAATATTAATTATTTTTGTAAAAAACTAAAAAATTTAAAAACGCTCCATACCAAAATTTTTTCGATTCTTAAAATTGTGATTTATGTGATTTTTTTTAAAATACTAATAAGTAATAAAAAATTTATTTACAACTATTGTTTTAAACCTTAACCACTAAATAACCGAATAAAATCTTCATCAATTACTAAAGTATTTGTTTTACATTATATTTTACTAAATAAACAACATATTACCATTAAAAAAATTTATTTCATATTATATTTTTTTACAAATGGATTGTTAAACATTATTTGAGTGCATATAATCAGCCTATATAAAGACTATAAATACAACTGTTATTATGCACTTTTAATTAAAGAGTAAAAAATATAAATCATTTTCTATTTCATATCTAAGAGTTATTGATTGTTAGTAACACTTCTAATTTTTTATAATATTTTCATTTTTTTTATATTCGTTGTTTGATATATCTGATATATTTTTTACTATAACATTGTGCACATCAAAACTTTTGATTGATCAAAGCGGGCATGAAAGAGGGCAAGAATATTAAAAAAGGACAAAATATATTGACACTACACTTTTCTATAAATACACCATATTTTATTTACATAAATGATACATAAACTTTATTTGTTTTTCATTTGCATTCTTGCATGATTTATCACATCTTTTTTAATTACATTTTTATCAAATAATATTTCTTGCCTCAAGTAATGATTTCCATACAATTTCTTTAGCATGAGACTACTGAATAATGAAAAGACTAATTAGTTTGCACCAAAACATTTGCCTCTTTTTACTAATTTAAATTATTTAGCACTTTTTGAACAAAATTTTTACAGAAAAAACCTTTGTTGTATATGAAATATTCCAGTAAATAGACATTTAAGAACAAAACTATGACAAAAAAAGTTAAGAGTGTGAATACAATAATTAGAAAAAACTAAAGATCGATGTATAATGCAGTTAGAAATGTGGTGTGACTATAAAAAATAATGGTGTCCAATATAACCACCCAAAAAAATATCTTTAAAATATATAAAGTATATTCTAGTAGTTTTGTCAATTTAAAAATAATGAACTTTTCCCTTAAACATATCTAGTATTTAATATAACTTTTATTAGATATTTAAATATATGTTATACTCTAAATTTTATTTGTTTGTGTCAATTAATGTAATGCTTTTTACACTAGTTTTCTATACTGTAATATTATTTTACATATTATATTTTTTTATAAATGAATTGTCAAACATTACTTGTCCATATTTAATATTTACGACTATTCCATGTCAATGATGTCTTTTGTGAGGTCGTTCGTGTCCGTTGTTGGTTTTCTTTTTTTTTTAAAAAATTTTTCGTACTTGTATGTTTTTTTCTTAACTTTAGCTGCAATTTTAATTATGGAATCAAAATATAAATCATTTTTCTACTTTCGTATTTAAAAGTTATTGGCGATTAATACCATTTTTAATTATTCATAACATTTTTAATTTTAGAATAAATTTTATTTCCTATTATATAGGTTAACATATCTAGTATATTTTTTACAACAGCATTATGCATATTAAAATATTTTTTTGATAAAAGGGCATATACGATAGTGGAGGGATAATTAAACAAATATCTAACATTTTTTTAAAATTGAACAATATTTACAAAGTATAATTAAAAGCATAAATTTGGTCACAAAATCCATTTCTGACGGCTTGGGGATATCGTTGGAAATTTCCGACGGAACAGTATATGCCGTCGGAAATTTCCGACGGCTTGGTTTCCGATGGAACTGTTTCTGACGACATATGTTCCCATCGGAATTTTCCGATGGCATCCCCAAGCCGTCGGAAATTTCCGACGGAAATTTTTTCCGTTGAAACGGAACAGTGATATCCATCGGAAATTTCCGACAGAACAGTTCTTCTCGTCGGAACTTTCCGACGGAAAAAATTATCCATTGGAAATTTCCGACAGAAAATTTTTCCGTCGGAAATTTCCGACAAATTTCGGCCCGTCTCAAAGTTCCAACGGTTCTGTCAGAAGTTTGCGACGGATATGTGCTGATGGGGTATTTTTTAGTAGTGATTGCTATGGAAGCTGGCCTCTTCGCCGCCTGATTCTTCTTCATTTCAGGCAAGGCTGCCTTAATCAAATGAAAAGTACCCATCATTGACCGAGAAGCAGTTCAACATGGCCAACCCAAGGAATCAATGTAGCAGAATTCGATTTGTGTGTGGGAGAGGGCTGTTGGTTTTAAATTCTTCAGTGAGCAGACTGAGAGAGAGAGAGAGAGAGTGAGAGAGAGAGAGAGACGGCAGAAACAGGCTTTAGGGCTTGCTGGTTTGGGCTGCAATAGAGAGAGCGAGAGAGAGAGAGACGGCAGAAACAGGCTTTAGGGCTTGCTGGTTTGGAGAGAGAGAGACGGCAGAAACAGGCTTTAGGGCTTGCTGGTTTGGGCTGCAATTAATTCCAACATAGCGGGTAAATGGGTAAATATGCAATTAACATTGTTTTTGAATTATTTTAATTACTTTTTTTTTGGGTCAAACTGTATTTAGACAAAATTCTTTATCCACATCTTGATTCAGCTAATTTCCCCTTTTCTTTTTATATATACAAGCAGCCTTTATAGTTTATCCCCACTCTCCCACATGCTTCTCTTGGATTTCACATGGTCACCCTTCTGAAATACATGCGTCTTCGTTTCCCACAGGTTTTATTTCATTGTATTTGTCGATCATCATGATCCGCTAGTCGTTAATCATTCATTGATCCAAGGTCTCCACTCTTTCTCATTGGCTGCCCTTTATCAACATAGCTAATCATTTTTTCTTCACCCATATTATCCACATCGCTGATCCTTTTTTGTCACCCATGTTATTCACATCACTAATCGTTTTTCTATTCTCCCAGATTATCCACATCGTTGATCCTTTCTTGTCACCCTATTATTCACATCAATAATACTCCGTAACTGACTTGATTTTCTTTCGTGACATTTACATCGTTGGGATCAAGCTGCTCATTAATTCCAAAGGATAACTCACTAGGGGATACAGATCACTGATATTTTCCCCCCGGGAGCCATGCTTAGAATCTTTCATCCAGACATAACATGTTCAGTTTCATTAAAAACCAATTAATTTCAGCCATGTTGCAATCAATCAACTGAGCACCCAGACCCAGGCCACCATTCTGTTGCTGAGCTCAGTTTCACTTCAATCAGCTTTACTTTTATCTACTGAACACAATTCTGAATTAATCAAACTCAACAATCAACCCCCTCTTTCTCATCCTTCTCTTTGCCAAACCAGGTCCCTTATGTTCCCATTCATTCATTGCTCAATTACCTCACTCAACCCGTTAACTAAGTTTTTCAGCTTTTGTTGGTGGTTAATAATCACTTCCTCACATCGCTGCTTATTCGCTTGACAATCATTAGAATCACATCGCTTCTTCATCAACACCCACTTTACTGATTGCACGTTTCCCACATCGCTCATCCATGATCAATTACTATTTCTAGTTGTATTTAATCATTAGAATCGCTTCGCTCCTTCACCGACATAACCCCGACTTCGCTAATTGGTTGCATCATTATCGCCTATCCCTGAACAATATCTTTTCACTAATCATCCTCTCAATCGCAACTCACCAATTATTCCCACGTTTTGACTCAACCATCAATTCATCCTCTTCAATTAACATTGTTACCATTAGTTCCAAGTAAGATTTCAATACATCACCAACCAGACCAAAAGAAATCTTAATAAAATATCAAAAAATTCAATTGTAAATTATTCCAGTAATCAAATAAAGCTAGAAATAACAGTATAAATTTACTTCCTTTACCACTTCTCAATTCCAAATGAACGATCAAAACTCGGGAGTCATTGAAAGCATTGAAATTTCCAACCATCTATTTATTAAAGAAATCAACAATTTACCCACTGCCAAGTATACCACAGCGCTTTACCACGGGAATCCATAAGAGCATAACCACATTGCAACATATAATTTCGAACTCACCTCAAATAATCAGCACGAAGGAAGAAAACAGATTTTTAAAAGAAGCTGCGAAGATGAACTAACCTTTAACCTTTACATCTTCACCCTTAATTCGAGCATGCTATAGATGCATCGAGATCAGATTCTCAACTTTTTCCCAATGATGTACAGAATTATTTGCGTAGATAGTGCAGCACTAGTTTTTGATTTCCGGCAGCTTTTGATGGATCGAATATGATCAATGAACGAAGTGTAGTGGTAATCGTAGGAATCGATCTTCAATTCCCACAGACGGCACCAATGATTCACTTTAGTGATTGAATCACAAGTGATTCAGTTAAGCTGAGTCACCAGAATTGTTTAGAATTCGATAGAGAGAGTTTTGTTCTCTTTGAATTCTCTAAGTTGTAAAAAATGAAAAAGTTAGATAAGTGGTGTCATGGGGGGTATTTATAGGAATTATGATGGGTGATTATCTTTTTTTGGTCCCTAATTGTGAGCTGAATAATCGTCCTATTTTGCCTTAACATTACCATCGCCTTGTGGTTTATTTTATGTTATTATTATCATTGCTTTAGCGATCCCTACCCTTTTCCTATCTATTTTATATGTGTTCTTTCATATTATATATCTTTATATTTGTTATAGAATACTGATTCTATGATCAATTATTATTATGGAGTAACCTCATTTTGAATTCACTACTTAATTGTCTTCTTCTTTTTTCCAGAATGGAAAAATTATCATGGTGGAAAGACCCTAGATGTGAGCCTTTTGCCACCTTCCCCATCAAGAAAAAGATGTAAACAGAAAGGCAAGTTTTATTTACTGTTCAATTTTTACCCACTGGATTGTTCGAATGGGTTTTCTATAAAAAATGATAAAAAAAGGAATGATAACATGGACTACTAAAATCTTGTGATTGAAAGACTACTACCTTTTCCATATTAATTACAAGCCTTTGTTTTGAAAAGGTTGGAAGTGATCACCAAACAAAAACCAAGGTTCGATCTTACCCTTTTTTTCTATTTCAAAGTTGAAATACATATGCTAAAGTAAACAAGAAATACTAGTATACAACTATAAGGCCTATACCAATGTCGACATTAATCATTGCTCTCTACAACATTGTTTATAAACCTATATAGCCCTGGGCACCCAACCAACGAAACTGTGATCGTAGATATGGTTTCGGTTTTGAAAATAGTAACTGGAGTTCGGTTGGCTTAGGTGGTGGGTTCAAGGATCCAAACCATCAAAAACCAGTAAAACCAACCCGTTAAAATGGACTTGCTTCAACAGCCTAACGCAACTGTTGAACCCTAACTATTCAATTTTTTCCCTTTTTAAATATCCATGCATAATTTATTGGAAAAATTAAAGAAGAACGTGATTTCCTTAAATACAACATTACTTCACTTATTTATTTTGAATTTTCACAAATCAATCCTTATAGTTAAAAGGAAAACACTAGCGCCCTAATTCTAATTGCCGCCACCTAAAAGTTCAATCCGCTGTTCACTTTCCACTTTCTATTGCTCATAATGGCTAGCCTCTGGCACACTTCGATTTTGGTTTCCCATTTTTTCTTTACTAGTTGCCGCATCTGTGATTTGGTACGATATCGATTCATAACAACCCTGAAACAATTTCTTTTTTGGAGGAAATCCCTTTGGCTTCCCTAGCTATGGCATATTAACTTTTATATTCCTTCCGTTATTTTCTTGAAATAAATCTTGAACGAGTAGCATGCCTTTTTATCCTCCATCATTGCAATGTCATTGTTTCCGAGAGTTTCATTTTTGTGAAACATGTTTAAAACGGAAATGTTAGCCTTGTAGAAATTCATAAATTTGGCCCCTTTAAGTTGGTATATGAGATGACAAATGTAGTAATTGTTGTAGGCTTCTCATACATTTCTGAAGATATATTGCTACAACAGTACTATCTTCATCGTTTAGTGAGAACATCTATAGTGATGGCAATATATACTGTGAGTGCTTGAGTGTGTGTGTGTGTGTGTGTGTGTGTGAGAGAGAGAGAGAGAGAGAGAGAGAGCAAAGATGATAAAGATAGACTTCTATTGATTTATACAGAAGAAAAAAACTAAGAATGTGATTTGTTCTTGTTTTTCAAGTAAATATTGTGACATAGACACCTTTGTGTTGATTCCTAAGGAATCCCATAAGCTAAGTATTAAAGACTCATTTGATCCACTTATGACTACCGAAAATTTGGACTTGTAGAAATACCAAATACTTGAGAATTAAAAACAACTGGAGAACTCTAGTTAAAGTCAACAGTTTTTATCCAATAGCAAGGTATTCTCATAATTTCAATGAGAGTTTAAATAGTAATAACTAGATGGGAACCCTAATTCGTCAAAAAACTTGGTAGCACGAGATCGTGAGGAGAACATATTCCATGGTTAAGAGTATGAAGTTAAAAGTATGAACATATCCCACAAAGAGATTCCCCTTCCCATGTTTACGAAGATTAAGAAAACTTAATTAACGTTGTTAGAAATGTACAATTTAAGAATGTATTTCCTTATATGATCTCTAGTTTATTTAATATTTCACTCTATATCTTCTTTATTGTTTATTACTATGTATAATAAATATATGTATTTTAGAAAACTAAAAGGTTGAATAAGAAAATAAGAATATAATTTGAAACAAATAAAAAAGGAATAGGCGAATATCTTCTTGGGACGAAGGGAGTAAGATACTAAGAAAAGAAAATAATGTTATATAATGTTTACAAAATATGCTGGCAAAAATTGGTAAGAGTAAGGTAGAAAATGTTTAGTTGCTAAAATACCAGCCATCGAGATATAATAACTTCCATTAGTATAAATATTGAGAAACGTAATTACCAGGGAAAGCAAGTTTGGATTGTTTGTATGAGAACAATAGTCTAATATAAATTATTATAACAATAAACTTGATGCGGCCCACATATGTATCTTATCATATCTACTTTTAGTAGGTTTTAGATGATCATAGTTTTGGTTTCTTATGCTGATGCATTACACTAACCATTATTATTGCTTTTCTTGTCATTTCAAATGACTTGAAAAAGAATGAGGTGTTCCCGTTTTGATCTTCAGCAAGGAGTTCTCTGACATAATAATATTCAATAAAATTAATTGTAGAGTTGTGAGGATGAATTCCTCATAACCTATTTTAAATAACGCCAAAATAACCTACAATCTTTATTGAGAACAATCAAGAAAACAGATTGCAAACAAAGAAAAGATTACCCGTTCTTATTTCCAAAACAAACCAAACCCTACAATGACTAAATTTTTTTTTTAAAAAATACAGTGCCCTAGTAGGCAACATTCTCCAAGTTGACTGGACCTTAATAAACAGGTCCACAACCAAAAAAATAAACCAAATGTAACAAAGAAATCCAAAAGAATTATAAATAAAAGCCAAATGTAAAGGGCTAAAACACGTTAATAAAAAGGTCAGGGGAATCCAAACCACACTAGCAGAGATGAGGCTGAGGGGCGAAACCCGCACTAAGACTTCGTTTGTCACGCCCCCCATGGTACCATCAATTTTAATGAGTTTCTTACATTTATTCGCGGAAGCTTTCATTTTTAACTTATACTAGTAACGAGGGACGAGACGTACAAAACTAAACAGTTGGTTAATTTTCAAAGAAGCATTGGAATATTATCATATAGTGTCAAAAACTTTTCTTCACGTTGGAAAAAGTCGAAGCAACCTTATATTTAAACTTCCGAATTCCTTTGCAAATTTTAGAGTACTTGTAAGCTTTTTTGTCATTACGACCATCAAGGAATATGAGTCTGTCTCTTATCTCTTCATTTACTTTTCATACACAACCATTTTGCATAATTAAAAAAATGGTGTAAAGAACACACAACAAGTTATGTAATAAGTAAAATATCAATGATATTAAAATATGATCTGACTTGAATTATATATGGTTTACTTAAATCAATGATATTTATCTTTATTTCTTTAGCTTAAATCCAATATCGATTAATCTTTAGCTTAAATCAAATATGTGAAAAATTGTACATTTCCAACAATATTAATTAACTTTTTTTAATTTATGTAAAAAATAAAAGGGGAATAATTTGACGGGACGGAGAGAATAATAATATTTGTTTAACTTCCATCAACTATATTGTATTACGGGTAGCACATATATTGTTTTTCATTATACACACATAAATGATCAAATATTATAGTTTAAATCTTTTTTATACATTGCAATTTAATTTCCTTGAATTGTTTATATTATCTGCTATTATCACCCCGTGCAACGTATGGATGAAATTACTAGTTATAATTTAAATATCAAATACCCACATTCAGCATTTCATTAATGATACTACTAGTATTTCACCCTTGTGTTGCACGGGAAGGACAATTCACAATAATATAACTAATAAGAAGTTGAAAAATAAGTTATCAACAAATGTAGATCAACGTGATCTAAAATTAAGCCTTTCATATTTATTATTCTATCCAATCTTATTCAAATAATTCATATTCTATTGAAATAATAATTAATTATATCCGTTGAGTAAGACGCCCAATTGTTCATCTCTGCTTAACATAAAATTATATACTGCAACGACAATGTGAAGTACATTCTTGTTTTCTTTCTAAAACGAAAATAGGGTCTTTTATTTCATTTCGCATGGACAGGTGACAAATTTTATTTACATTTGGTGCTAAATTAAGGAATTGGAGTAAATTGTTTAAGAAATGAACCACAACTATATATAAGTTAATTAATCTACTACATGATATTATTTTTTTCCCAAAATAGTACAAATGAAATTTAGAATTAGAGGTCTCCCCCGGTGACAAACGAGTGATATTCAGTAAATATTTTAGTTATGCCCTTCAGAAAAAAGAATATTTCCTCATTAAATAAATTAACTAATTAATTAATTATTAATGACCCAAAGAAAATATTTTTTTTGGACAAAAGACTCAAAGAAAAATAGTTAATTTCTGTGGTTCGAAGAAGTTTCTGAGTGGTTAATTGCTCATGTTTCGAGTAAGAGGTCCAATATTCAAATCACACACACATATATATACCCTTCCCTATTTCCTCTTCCTCCACTATCTCCCCCTTTTTTATAAAAAAAGTAGCATAATTTCTTTGGTACAAATGTTCCTTTGAATTTTGCCGAATTGAGAGGATATATAGTGTCAAAAAAGGAGTTGGAAAGGGCATAATAGCCATGACCACACATTTATTTTATATGTCATTGGATTTGGCTTCCCCCTTTTCTCTCTCCCTAGTCGTCTTCTTGAAGGATCTTTCCCGTATACTAGTTTATATTCACAGAAACGCAAAAGCCCACTTTTTTTTTCCTTCAAACGGCGAAAGATTTTTCAAAATCCAATGGGTGCGACTGGACCCACTTGTTCCCATGTAAACCCGCCTTGGATATAGGGCTAGGATGGATTCTAGGCTAGGATAACTCATTACTTTTGGAATCCACCAAAAAGATACAAAGTTAAGAAGAAAAAGTTTTAACACTTTTCAAATAAACTTGAATTTTGTCTCAAACTTAAATCCTTCATGACTTACATGTTATGCCTTTTAAAGTAGAGACTTGAAACAACCCTTCAAGCATTGACAATTACCAAAGAAACTAAATAAATGAAAAGGGATGATTTCTAATTAGTGACAAATGTGCATTCAACGGTCAATAACACTAAATCTTCTAAGAATTCTTTGAAAGATGAAAACTAGTCTAATTCTTGGATAGGAAGGCAGATTAACCAGTGTAGAGTAAAATGCTAATAACTTCCTGTAGAAAATTCCAAATTGGGATTCGCAAATTCCTTGTAATTCTAACTTCAAGAGCTTTCTGATGATATCCTCTCTATTTAGGAAAAGTTGTTGAATCTTCCCTGCGTTTCCTAGAAAATGACCGCTCAAGTTCTGAACATTGGAAATTATGTACCAATGAATGGATTTTGATTTTCTCTTGGTTCAAGTGATACTTTGGTATCAAACACCCCCTGAGAAAAGAATTGCCCTTGATTCTTAGGTACAGCATCATCATGTCTCACTCTTCCACGTTCAAAATATGACTAACCCCCTCAACATATTCAAAATTAATTGCCTTTCTAATAGCTAGATTGTGTGCCACTGCCATGTGGTGTCTTGATCATTAATTCATATAAAATAAATAGAAGCGAATCTGAACTCCCAAAAGGGATCAATATGCCATCCAATTGTTAGGTCAATTATGTCCATATATTGACTAGCCACTTCATCATGCATAACCCGGTCACCAATCATGAATTCCAACTGGCCAACGTAAACTTTTCTTACATCTTGAATCTTTGGGTTTTGCCACAATCTATTAAAAATTGACTTCTTAAAGCGATCTTCTTTCAACTCCAAGAATTCTCCAACTTCTTCATTGGAAATAGATCGATCATCATCACAATCATCATTTACATCTAAAGTTTCTTCAAACTTATGATTTAAAAAGAAAGGGTATTCGTCTTGTATGCTATCTGCCATAGGGCTTCACGAGCAACAATATGTCTCTGCTATGGCTGTATTGCTAGGACTGTATTTGAGCCTTGATGCCAATTTGATACCAGGTTGAAGGAATGAAGAAGAACAATCAAAGGGAATAAAATAGCTCACTACCCAAGAAAACACCTAAGCTATACAGATTATCACCACCCTACAAGGGATAAATGATGATAAGTGCAAATTATCTTGGCCATTAAAACTAAACTTAGGAAAATGTTCAAGCACTTCCCAGAAGTGTTACAGCACTTCATACCCCATGTAGCTTGTATCAATACATGAATTTGAAATACACATAGTATGCATTAATGCATGTCACATGGGGTAAGAAGTGCTGTAACAGCACTTCCGAGAAGTGTTTGATCATTTTCAACTAAACTTATATGATTTATTTTCGCAGATCTCAAGCAATTGGAGAAGAAAATGAGAAAAGGACTCATTTTGATCCTTATGACTACTCCCCAATACAGTGGATATGCAATATTGCGAACTAAATAAACTGTTTATGTACCTATTTATCAAGTAAATCAAATAATACAAAGAATCAAACAGATCTAACATGAGGAATATGTAATCTATCAATTAGATGTAAAATACCCTTTAACTCCACAATTTCAAGATCATCTTCTCTTCATATCCAATTGATGCCACGTAATTCGCCGCCTTGTTCCCTTCTCCATACCCATGCACAAAAATAGTAGCAAATGTGTTGTTTAGTTTGCCAAATCCTCTTTAGCTGTTTTGCAATCTCCCAAGGGACTATATTCTGTTCCTTGTCATAGAACAAACTTTGCGAGTGCAGAATCCAATTCAATCACAATGTGCATGAAACCAATAATTAAACATAAGGTCCACGCCAGTAAAAAGAACTCATTCCTAATCAAGCCCCTACTTGTAGCCAATCCATCCCTCTTTATGGCCTCATCATTATTTAGTTTGACCCATCACCTTTGAGGTTTATGCCAATAGACTAACTGGGGCTCAGTCAATAAAGCTAGTACGTATTGCTTTTTTTTTTTTTTTTGGTCCCTTGATGATAACAAATCATCTTAAGCAAATGGTTCACCTAGTGATAATGGTAGCACTTTTAATCACCAAATCATTATGCTTAAAAAATGGATTCTAGCTTTCCAACTAAACTAGAAAACCAGCTAATGAATGATAACAATACTCTGACCTCTTTTCTGACCACATCTAAGCAACCAAAACATGAATAATTGTCTCACATTGCCACGTTCAGTGAACTGAACAACAAATAAACTGAAAAAATAATGCCAAACTTTCTTAGCTTTAGAACAAAATATGAATACATGCTGCAAAGATTTCTCATGATCACAAAATGAGCATTTAGAACAAAATAGATTTGGAATCTTTGTGTTAAAACATCATCAATAGGCAACCAAGAGTTCCACGACCTCCAAATGAAGAAAGAAATTCTGAGTGACCATGAGTTGAAGGTGAAGAGGTATAGAATTTAGGACTGCTTTTAACAATGTGCGCCTACCCCCCAGTAGATACAAATTTAAATTCCCGTCCAGTAATTTTCATAGAGATCTTCTCTATCAAAGCATCAGATACGTACATCCTCTTTCTTAATTCCCATATGCAATGGAATTCCTAGATAAACAAGTCATTGGCAATTACTGATAAGCAAAACTAGTATTATGCTCAACGATTCTCCTCTTTAACCGAAAGCTAATTACTAAAGATTTGAAAGCTAATTACTAATGATTCTGTGATGAGCCTCTTTAATAATTAGCTTTCTCTAGTTTTTTCATTTCCGAAGTATGTGTAGAAGCTTGACTTTTGTCAATGGTGTTGACAAAATGGCCACACTAAATGGGAAAGGTTTTCTTTCCATATATCCATTCTGAGGGGGCTCACTGCACTTTTTTCCCAGCTCGGCAAGACGCCGCTTCATATCTCAAAGCTCAATTCTGGCACGTTTTGATGGAGTTAACGACCTGAACTCTTGTACTTGATAAGTGGGAGCTTCTTTAACATAGCCATTGGACATTGGCTTCGTAATGGGGGCCAGCAGGGGCCGCTTACCTGCAGAAGGAGAGAGGGACGACCTGGGGGCCTTAGAATAAGGGGGAGCATTTTTACAGCAGAATCCATCCTTGCCCACATCTAAAGGATACGGACTTTCATCTGCATGACTATGGGAGGGCCTTCGATGTACCAGGTTTTGCCTTTTTGGTAATTTCACCTCCATGATCTCGCCTTGCAGATTGCACTTCTTCTTTAGGTTCTAGAGGTGCACACCCATGGAATTGTCCTAGATCGGAAGAGCACACGTCTGGTGTTGCATGTGTTGCATGGCCTGAAGGATCTCCTCGGCCACAGGATACTCTACAAATTCTATATATATATATATATATAGATATGTATATTGCAGTAGACTGCAACTGACAAAATCCAGCTTCAATGAGATTCTATGCTAATTGCCTTGGCAGTATAAGCATTAGGAAAAATAAACATGTCACCCTCTACAAATACATGCAATTCTATCATCATTCGACCATAAGTTGTTCATATTTTACATCATGGAGAAATAGTCAATTATTTTTAAGCTCTTTTTCTTTCTATATGGTAATGAGAGTAGTTGAACGCTTGCAGCATTTGGTTTATCTGGGATTATATATAATAGTTCTTCAAGTTTTTGTCCTTTTTATAGATCATTACATATATCATCTTTTAGAGCAAATTTATTTTTGATCTCTTAATCTTCTTGCTTTGTTGAGCCATAGAGGGGGAAGAATGCCGTGGTAGATGAACCAGTGGATGTTGATGACTATCTAAATGTTGATGACTATTCAAATGATGATCAAGTTGACTAGCCCTTTTCCACCTTCTCCAGCACAAAACAAAAATGAACATCAAAAAGGCAACTAATTTTCACCCACTAGAGAGTTCGAACCATGAAGGGCTATGATTAATTATTGTAATGGATTTCTGTAAACAAAAGGGACAAGAATTAATCAAGGTCTTGCCTATTGAAAGACTCCTACTTCTCCATATTATAGGCTTTTCTTTTAAAGAGGTCAAGAGTTTCCGTGCGTTTACCAACATGATTGATGTCGACACTGACAAGATTCATACCAATTAGCAGTATGATATAGTTTACGGAAATGGTTGTTTAGTCTAAATATTGGACTTGATAGGGTTTTCCTATAATCCATTTCTCATACTAGCTAATGAAAAGTTCAAAAATAAATAAATAAATGACCAGTGGAATTTATGGGGAAGTTAATCAGATGATTTGAGGAAGAAAATGGAGGTCTTTTATCTGGTTTCAAAACCGTCAAATTTCAGTATCAACAACATATCCTCTCGGTTCCACAGTCCCTTATAATCTCTCTCCACTTCTCCACCATACATTCTTCCAAAAAAATCACTTTTCATTTCTTCTAGGGTGACCAAGCCCTAAGTGCGGGTGATTATCGAGAAATGTTTGTTTCGAGTTGGTTACAGGTTAACGCACAACAAATTCTTCACATTATACTAGAAACCAACCCATATATATTTACCTGATTTAAATCAAAACCGACCCGGGGCGGTTTGGGCTGTGTTAGTATGGCGGGTTATGGGTTTCCATAATTTTCGACCATGACAAATTAAGAATAATAATTAAAAAAAAAAGGAATGTACAATCCATAACTATGAATTGTGAGGCTAAAATCATTATAAAGTCTAACACTGAATCTAGGCTTTTGTTTGGAGACTCCAACCTAAAGGCATGTAATCTACTAGATCTCAATAGCCTAATTAATTATCATTGTTTCTTTTTTCATCTTATAGAAAACCCATTCTAATAATTGTCATCCTTCCATGGTTCAAACAATATCTAGTAGATAAAACACGAGACCAAGCAATATTTAGAACTTGCCTTCCTGTTGAGTTTTGTGTGATGGAGAAGGTGGAAAAAGGTCACATGAGTTGGACTATCATTCAGATAGTCGTCAAAGTCCAAGGGTTTCTCCACCATGGCATTCTTCCTGCTCTAGAAAAAAGATTAAGAAATTGAATTAAAAGGGAAATTAATTACTCAAAAATAATAATATGTAATCCAGAAAAACGACAAAACTTGAAGAATTATAATATAGCTCTCCAAGTAAATCCGAGGCTTCAACTTATATAAGACTACATCGTATTCAATTATATCCTGTTGTTCTAGAAAAACAGAACTTCAAATGGTTGATTGTTTCTCCCTCATCTAAGCTTTTTTTTCCACTAAAAATCCGATCTAATGAGTTGAACTTAAAAATCCAATCTATGGTGATTAACTATACGGTATAAGGAATTCTCTTAGGTGTTATTGTCTAAAATATTAAGACTATCGAATGCTTGATAAGCATAATAAACTATCAAGGATATGATGGCCTGCATTTTTTGGAACTTCTAGAGGCAGACAAATTGAGTTTTAATTTCCTAATCCTTTTACTTTTTACGACAGGCGTAGAACCTTGTTGAAGCTGGGCTCCATCAGTTACAACCTGTGATGGAAATTCAAGAAAGTTCAAATTAAGAAGAGTATTAATGTTCAAAAAAAGAAAAACTTCAAGAACAAATTATTACAATCCTTAATTTCCATTTATAAAGGCAATCCTTGGTTTTGAACTTTCTTGGCATTGTTTCTCCCTGAAATACCACCCAAAAAAAAAAAAAAAAAGAAGAAAGTATCAACTACAAAGAACAATCAAGTTCATCAATTTCACGCACTTAAAGGTTACTCAGGATTATTGATACGACAAAATGTGGCAGTCACCTGATTTCATCAACAAAAGTCGATTAACAAAACTGATACTCTTTGGTGATCGTCAACTCAAAATGATCACATGCTATTATTTGATCAACTGAATGAACTAACCATCAGGGATCACATAACACTATTGCTTGGTCCCATGTACAGAATTGTACAAGAACCATCGGTTTAAGTTTGGTATCGTTCTTTTACAATCCAAACTTGCTTTCCCTTTTAAGGTTTTCAGTATTCATATATAGTAATAGAAGCTATCCTATTTTTGTCACTTAGAGCACAGACATTGCCCCTAGTTTTGGTACTTCACTCTTACCTGTTATGCTTCCTTGTAAGATGGTTGTCATAACTATTGAAATACGTCAAGACACATGTGGTCTAATGGTAATCAAGTTTGCTTCCTACACCTTTGGTTAAGGGTTCCATCCCCCAATCTCTTTGTAATGCAAAAAAAAAATAGTAATAATAATAATAAATAAATAAATTGAAACTCAGATATCTTTGTTAATAATATATTATTATTATTATTACTATTATTATTATTATTACTATTATTATTATCTTTTTTTCTTTAATCCTATGTTTCACCCCATTCTCGTCCTATATACTTTCCTTGTATCCCCACCGGCCACCAGGTTTCTTTTAAGGGAAATATATCGGCTCGAAAAACTAAGCCCAAGATATAAATTTTATTAATTACCAAAAATTGTATCTGCACCACTGTTGGATTACTAGACCCGTACAAGTTTATTTTCGAAGCATGGAAATCGTCAATCATTATTTTCTAGGTTTCCTTCTTCTTCTTTTTCTTTTTCTCTAATTTCAAAAGCAATACTAGCCATACCTACAAAAGTTCAAAGATGTTTTTCTCTATATATATACTCTTATACTGTAAATAGTTTATATATATAAAATAATACTACTCCATTTATTTCTTTACGAATCTAAGCTAATCCTACTCGTAAAAAAAAAAAAAGGAAAAAGAATAAATACCACGAACTAACCATCATGCGTTTCTAGAGAGAGATGAAGAGATAGGCGAGATTTAGGGGTGGGCACTGAGTTGGTCAGTTTGATTTCAGGCCTAAACCAAAAAGGAAGTACTACAGGGAAGTGGGTGAATGGAGAGAGCCGATATGTTCATGAGGAACCAAGGAGTGAAGGGACAATTGTGCATAAAAGGAAGTGGAAAATTGTAGAAGATAAAAGGGCTTTGACCTAAAAATAAAAGGTTTGTTTTGGGTTACTAGGATTGGCAACCGAAGTGGATCCAAAAATAAAAGGAAGTGGAGAATTGTAAAACATAAAAGTTCTTTTTTTGGTACATAACTATTCCAAAAGAGGGGATCCAATACCAAAAACAGAGCACAACCTCCATTCTTCAAGCATCAGTTAAATTGGACCAGAGATCTGAGAGCTTACGAGAAGAAGAAAAACAATTTATACCAAAAGATTTCAAGAAAATGAAGTGGGAATAATAATTTAACTTACCATATCTTGGTCCTTAAGTGGATTTTCAACAGCCATTGTTCTGTAATCTATACAATAGATTTAAATGAAATGGAGGTTCAGTGAGCATCACATACCAGACCGGTCAGCGGCGAGCTGTAGTTGAACAGATAGCACGGCCAGGAGCAAGATGATATGAGTGTGCGACTGTGAAAGTGAAAGGGGAATAGAGAATTTGGAAGATTGTTATGAAGAAAAGAAAATGAAAGTGGGAGGGAATTAGGGAATGGGAAAGAGAAAAATGAATTGAGAGGCAGCGAGACCATGTGCATTTTATTAGGGTTTTTGTAGTAATGGTAACAGGGCGGATTGAGGAAAACCATTATTGACCTCGTAGAAATAAATTGCTATCATAATTGATCCTCGAAGTGATCCATTTATAATCAATTTTCTTTAAAATAGAGGAAATTAGTTAATTTACCTTTTTGGATTGGGTGCAAATCCACCTTTTTGGTTTGCAAAAATATACCTTTAATTTTTTTCTCCTTTTTTCCTCTCATTTTTTCTGCTTGTTATTACCTTTTTAGAATTTATTTATAAGTGGTTATATCCACACCACCTTTTTTACTAAATATATTACAATTTTAACTTTTATTCTTATTTACTAAAAAAGTCAATGACTAAATAACTTAAATAACCTTTTATTGCATACATGTGTATTTTTTAAGTATATATATACTTCAAAACAAAAACCTAATTAAAATTTTTTTCCACAACACTAAAAGCCTTAATTTAATTCTTTTTTTTACAAACTAATTTATTTCTTTTTTACACCACAGTTGAAAACTTAAAAACAAAAAAGGGTTTTATGTTTGAAAAATTTATACAAGAAACATATAAAAACTATTGACATTGAATCGATTCGATATCAATGTTCATATGCACAGCACAAACATCAGGGAAAATTGCCTTTATATATTTAACTAAATTTTTTTTTTATGTTTCATGATTCAGGTTTTTTGAATTAGTATTTTTAGATTCAAGCGCTTTGATTTTTTTCCTTACCGTCTTCTTCCTTCTTTTTTCCCCTCTAATTTAATTTCACCACAAACTAAACTTTTCCCAAACATATCTTTTCCCTTGTTTAGAATTCTCGAAACAATGAACAATCTCTTCTGAAATCATTTTTTTCCCAATTCTTCTATTTTTATTTTTATTTATTTATTTGCATAATAACATCTAAGAACAAATGAAACATATTAAATTATGAGGATCCTCATGTTGTATGTGTCTGTGTGAGAGATATCTGGCCAGTTGGAAGATTTGGGAGAGAGAAAATATAGGAAAATGTAGAAGATGAAGGAGGATGTGGTATAGATTTTTTTCTCTCTTTTTTAGTTTGTAATTTATTTTACTTTTAAAATTTAGGGTAGATTTGTAAACTAAATGTAGTGTGTTTATAAAAAATGCGCTTTGATGGTGGTGTATTTATCTAGTGGTGTGGCTAATAAAAAAAGTGGTGTAGATATAATTACCCTTTATTTATAATTTCAGAAAAAATTATTTGAAATCATTTTATATTTCTTCAATTATTAGATTATTAGGTTTTTTCCGCCGCCGCCATGCCATAAAATCACCACCACTTACGTTGATATCCACCGTTTATATATATATTTATTTATTTATTTTTGGAGGCAATTTTTCACGTATGGAAGTGGGTGATAAATTGCGTCATAATGTTTTCTCCTTTTTCTGGTTTTATTTATTTATTTGTTTATTTTATCTTTTTCTTGTATCTTGGATTCACCGCCTCCACGGTGATATGAATTTTTTTTTTTTTGTCACTAAATTTTATCACTTCTTTATTACAATTTCAATAAAAACTCCAGTTTCTTTAAGACATTATTTTTTGGTACCATGTTTTTTCCCGACGACCAGTTGGTCATGGATTTTTTTTTTTTTGGGTGTTTTTTGGGATTTTTGATGTTATGTTACCTTTGATGTTTTTGTGTTTATTGTAATGGAAATATTGTTTTTTAAATGACAAATTATCATATTTTTTTCCTTTTGCGATTTTGTTACCATGAAGTTTTCGTGTTCGTTACGTTTTTCCTTCACTTTCTTTTGTGTTGGGGAGGGGGTTGTGTTACCATGCTTTCGGGTGATTTGATGGCCATTGATTGTTTGTTACTAAATAGTGGCGGCCGCTTTGGCTTTGTGTTACCATGTTACTAGTTGGATTGTAACAAAGTAGTTGTGACCATCACACATTTGCTTATAAACGTTTTTTGAGTTGTTTAATTGTTACTAAGTCGGTGCAAACAAGTGACTCTGTTAGTTGTAACGGATAGATTAGAGTTTATTAAATTGAATTTAATAATAATAATTAAATTTAATTAAAAATAGCATGGTGTATTTTTGTAATGGAATGGGATATTTGTAGGAATAGTTTTCAAAGAAAAGGGCATTTCAAACCCTTAGAGCATGATTAATATGGGGGACCCAAATTTGGGTATGTATGAAAGTGGAGGGGGAAAAAGTTATATTGAGGAGGAAAAATCTAAAGGAGGGGCCAAATTAGGCGGGGGTTGGTTCGGGGGTTGGCTGTTGCATCCTGCCGCTGAGGGTGAGCAGTCGAGGAGGCCTCTGCGCAGTGCTCCTAACCACGAGAGTTAGAGGTTCCAAACGTGAAGACAGAGTCCCAGAAATTAGGAAGCTTGTTTCCAAGCAGCCTAAAATCGTGGCATATGGCATTGGGATCATTTCCTTCATATCTCTTGGATGTCTCCAAGGATGAAGAAGATGATGGTTGAAAGTCTTCATAGTCATAATAAAGATTGTCAGAATTATCTGAATCCGAACTATCATGGTAGTAATAGGGAAATCTGGGATGCAGATGATTTTCCCATTCAGTTAAGACAAGATCATCATGTAAGATAGACCAATAATATCTATCCATGATGTTTTTCAAGGCTACCTTGTCTTGAAAAGGGTCCAGAGTCTCTGATCATGAGTATTAAACTCTTTTTTGAACCAAGGAATTGCATCAAAATTGATTCTGTTGTTGTAATCCTTGATATCTAAATAGATACAAGGCACATCAGAGGTTCCATTAGAGGAATTTGGTTTCACTGCGGAATTACTAGTAGTGGGAATAAACCCAAAAGTCTCTTTTAAAAATTTTTTTCATTTTAAAAGATTAAGATCACAAACATACAGATAAATTTGCAGGCATAAGCAAGCACAGGCCAAGGAAAGATTAAATAATTTAAAGCAGAATCATTCATTTACTAAGACTAATCATACTATACGCAGATCCTTATACAGATAACCACAGAACTGTCAAAGGGCATTGGGTATTTTTCCATGGTGATTTTCCCTTTTTTCCCAGTCCTTCGGTACTTTCGGTACTCCTCCACCTTTTCTGCAAAATCAACATGGTTCAGAGGTGCAGTTCAGATTAAGGTATAGTACACTCATTCTTAGTTTATAAAAATGATTAAGACTTAAGCGATTAAGTCATACCTTTTCGTTGTGTTGTTCCTTGATTACATTGCGGCTTATCTGTTAGTCTGTAATCTTAAAGTGTGAATTAGCCACGCTTGGCTAAGAGACTTTGAAAGAGATAAATTGTATGCTTTATTTTCTTTTGAGAGGAAAATTAACCGTTGTGCATACAATGGTGTGAGATCAATCCTTTTATAAGAGGATTGATTGCCTAACTCCTAAGCTAAGACAGCTGTAAAAGTTAAAGCAATAATGGTAGATATTGCGTGCAAGCAAATATGTCCATTATGGTTACATTTGTCAAAAAGAAAAAGAAAGATTCCTAAATTTTTCTAAAGTGAACAGTAAAAGGTTGAAAAATACGTCCGCACAGTACTGTAAATAGTGCCGTACAGTAGCTTGAACAGTAGCATGTCCTTTTCCAACAATGAAAAGGTTGAACATTTTGCAAGATTCCTTTGTCTTTCTTGCGCAATTTCGTCAAAAGATGAGATAGTGCTGTCAATTGCTTTTTCCTTTGTTGAAAGTTGGGTACCGAAAGTAGGAGTTCCAGTCTAGATACACCTAATTTATATCAGGCATATCTGAAGTGGGGTTGAAATCCTCATCGTCTTCTGCTTTGCTGGTAGAAGATGCCTTGGATTCAGTTCCAAATGGGTCAAGGGCTCCACTACTGCTTCCAAAAGAAGTTAGCTTTGATAGCTGGGGTACGCTCTTGTTCTCCATCATTCTCCTATAACCTTTTGCTGAGTATTCTGCAATGTCGAATACCTTGAAGGGCTGAAAAAAGAATCTGGCCATGTAGTCAATACAATAGACCTTGGTGAAATAGTCTTCAGTGATAATCTGCATGAATTAGTATTCAGGTTTTACCGGGTCCCAATACCAATCACAACCATAGACCTTTGCATTTGCTTGTTTTATCTGATCAAGTAAAGTAGATCTGGCTTTGGTGATACTAAGATCATGTATGATATCCCCAGTTTTGAGGAAAGTGGAATATATATCCAGGTGTGACTGCTCCGTATAAATTCTGCAAATGCTTCTAGCATGACAGAATTTACTCTCACAAGTAGGAAGTGAAGCGTCAATCTCCACATATAACCCATTCCCATAATCAGACATTAGGAAATGAATCACATTTTGCAATGGAGGGTTGAATTTGATTTTGGGTTCTCTATTAGTCAAATGAAATGCTGATAAAACACCATAATCAATCAAAGTTTGAGGGTAAATCTTAACTCTTGAGAAATGTTTAATTTCAAAGTCATCAAGATTGACCTGTGTAGTCCTATATGCAAATGCAATTTGACATCTACAAAAGGG
Source organism: Nyctanthes arbor-tristis (assembly GCA_963692815.1). NCBI lineage: Eukaryota > Viridiplantae > Streptophyta > Magnoliopsida > Lamiales > Oleaceae > Nyctanthes > Nyctanthes arbor-tristis. The sequence goes on along the minus strand of CAVNYN010218110.1, from coordinate 9,662 downwards.
TGTGGCCATAACTTGTCGAAAAAGAACTGTAATTTTGTCTTTACAGTCTGGATAAAGTTTGTGGCAGGATAAAAATCCATTAACGTGATAACACCAAAAGATGTTAATCCAATTGCAATGAATTTTGTTAGTTCCAATTTGATTTAGAAAATCTTGGAGGATGATAAAAACTCTCTCATGTTTTTGTTCTTCTAATTCAAAATAGTAGAACAATCCAGGAATAAAGTTTTGGTGAAACTTTTTCGTTCCGGAAGAAGTTGCAACATTGGCAAAAGATTGTGTTGTAATAGTACCTTTGGGGGTACGTTGGACACTTGGTGATATAAAAAAGGTTTCTTTTTCAAAAATCATTTTCATTTCTTTTTCTGCATCAGAGAAAGAAGTAAATCCTTTGAAATTAGGTTTCCCGCAAAATTTGGGAAAATCCTTAGTTGCATTATGGATTTCATCTATTGTTGCATAAATTCCAAATTTTGGTCCATTGAATAGAGCAAAACATGAAATGGTGTCACTAAGGACGGTTGTACTATAACCGCTGGTAGACTTTCCAGTCTTAGAAGTGAAATAGTGGATCAAGGCATTTAAGATAAATACCTTTTTCTTACTATCTTCTAAAGAAGTTGGAAGTCTCCAAATATTGTCCAGAATACATTTCTGTTCTGAACTCAAGTTTGAACGTCTCTTCTCCTGAAAATTGATAAACAGGAAGATACGTGGTGCCAAATTGAATGGACTTATGTGAAAAAGTGGGACTTTTGCCCTTTGCTTTTGGAGGTATAGTGTCAAAACATGTTTTCCTGCAAAAATTATCCATAATCAAGACAGGAAATATCAGTCAGACAAAACTGTTTTAATTTATCTAAATTATTTAAAATTCGTGATAAATTATCAGCCATGGTGTTATTTATTCCTTTGATATGTTCCCATTTGATCCTAAGACCACGATTAAGAACATATTCTTGGAATTTTTACCATCTATTAGAAAGAAGTTTCTTTTCTAATTTGTGTTGGCTATATTTCACAATAGCTTCACAATCAGTTCTAATAGTGATCTTGGTTTTAGAAATTATGAATAAAGTAAAGGCTTCTAGCATATAAATTATGGCTAGTAATTCATAATCCAAAGAAGTGAGATAACCAGTTTCATGATACTTGTCAGAGGCGTATCTACAAACTAGTTCCTCTTTCGCTGGTGAGAACTCATTAGCTTTAGCTAACAAGACTCCTCCCCAACCTTCCTTTGATCCATCTGTCTCTACAACGAGATAGTCAGATTCCAAAGGGAGTTTCAAAGGTTGAAGTGATGAAATTGCCTGTTTGATTTTCAAAACAAGCTTTTCATCCTCAAGGTTGAATTTAATCAATCTAGTGGCATTAGTCTCATTATAAAGAGTGCCAGTATACCTAAATAAATTCTTGATGTAAGGACGAGCATAATTAGCAGTCCCCAAGAATGATCGCTAAGTAAAGTGATATTTTCTAATCGGTTAGGATAAGCTAAAGCCTTTTTCGAAATGTGAGGCTGGAGCTTTATGGTTCCATTTCCGATTTCTGCTCTTAAAAATCCAATGTGTCTTTTGAATTACAATTTTCATTTTAGAAACAACAAGTCCATGCTTTTCGAAAAGTGTAAAAACAGTGTGAATGCGTATGTGTTCTTTTTCTGTTTTAGAAAAAACCAAAACATCATCAATGTACACACACTCAAAGGTTTTAAAAGGTGCAAAGATGTTATCCATTTTTCTTTGGAAAACATAAGGTGCATTTTTTAGTCCAAATGGCATAACCAGCCACTCAAAATGTCCTTCAGTGCAACTAAATGCAGTCCAAGGTATGGAATCAGGGTGCATTTTGACTTGCCAAAAGCCTGATTTCATATCAAACTTGGAGAACCAAGTTCTTCCTTGAATATGTTGGATAAGACTATCTTTGTCTGGAATAATATACCCATCTTCATGAGTGTTATCATTCAGACATCGGTAGTCAAAAACCATCCTAGATTGTCCTCTCCGCTTTTCAGCTTCTTTTTCGACAATGAAGGCAGGAGTGCGATACTTAGACATAGAAGGTCTAATCACGCCTAGTTCAAGTAATTGAGTGATATGCATGTGAAACTCTTGTTGAGACCATGCGTCATACTTAAACTGTGGTGAGGTAATTCTGATATCAGGGTTAGTGATATCAAGTTTACACTCAATAAGGTTCTTATCCCAAAACTTGATAGGGTTTTCACCAATAATACCAAAAAATTCTAGTTTCTTGGCTATTTCCTCTATTTCAGGATTAGAAGTGAGAGTTTGAATAATCTTAGCATTATTGACTAAGATTAAATCCTCAGTACAAAGAGAGTGATAGTCTAAAGAGTCAAGGGGGTCCCCTGAATCTTGTAGTATAGTAAGAAATTTTGGATGACATCATCCGGTGTAATTTCATCCAAAAAGGTTGTAGCTAAGGCATTGGTTCCATTTTGTTTACAAGATCCTTTGATGTCACAAGGGCAGGATTCAGGAACAAAAGGAAGTGTCTTAGGTTCTTTGAGTATATCACCACGCTCTGTAGTCACATACTCTGATATAACTGGTGTCAACACAGACCATTTGCTAATCAAAGCATAGTCTTTGATGACAACAAGTGAACCTTGCTGTACATAAATAAAATCAAGTTCAATCATGATTTTAATATGCTTATGTCTAAGGGTAGTAACCCATACTTGTGGTAAGTGAAATTCACGAGACCACTGGTGACAGTTATCCTAAATGCTAAATTTGGCGTTATAAGCCACTCTATCATTCTGGATGGTTGTACCATTAAATTGTGTAACAATTTGAGGACGAGGTGTGATGACAATAGCATGTCCAGGGACAAGACTTTTGTCAACTAAAGTGGTAGAACCACCAGTATCCAAAAGGGCAATTGCTTGTGTCCTATGTCCTTTAACATTTAAGATATATAAGATAAGCAAATCCTTTGGGATTGACTTATAGCAAATAAGTAGAATTTTATCCTGAAGAGCAATAAGACAGTGTTCAGGGATTAATGATTCCTGAACTGTGATACTTGTAGAGTATTCTCCAGGATCATGAATAGTAATACCTTTGGAGTAATCTCCAGGATCAGGAGGATCAGAGGGATAATCCATTTTGGATTTTCCTTTCTGAATAGTGAAAATGAAGTTTTTAACTTCGGTTTCAAAAAGGTTGAATCTATTTTCAAGAAGTGATAATCTTTGTTCTACCATATTCTGATTTGGACCAGAATGTTGTGGGAGTAACAAAGTATCTTTTTATGGTAAATCTATATCAAATAACAATTTGATACAAGTGGCACAGATTTCCAACAAACATTTCAAACGCCTATTGAAGGGCGGATACCATTCGGAATTACAACATTTCATGTTGTCACTACCATACCTGTTTTTCCAATCATGAACACAATTGGTCAGATCGGAAGAGCGTCGTTGGAATTGAAGAAGTACCTGTACATCCTAATTGTGTAAATAAATCATCTTCCATGTGGGTGACAAAATTGTCAGTGAAATAAGATTCACAGTTGTATGCCGAGTACTTAGCAAGTAGTGCTCGGTGGTGTTCATCTTCTGGAAAAAACTGAATAGAAGAAGAATCAATTTCTTGAATTTCTTCTTGTTCATATCCTTCGATTGAACAGATGCTATAAATGGTTTCATCCTTAGAAACATCAGATTTAATTTCAAGGATGTCATCATTTATACTGTTAATCAAACAAGCTTCTCTGCTATAGAGATTTTGCTTATTTGGACAAGTGGAACTAAAATGTCTAGGTTGCTTACAAGCAAAGCAAGTGAAAGTATCTCTGTATGTTCGATTTTTATCAAATTTTCGAACATGCTTGTTAGGGTTTAAGCAAGGTTTCCTATTGCTTGATCTTCGCAAATAGTAGCGCTTGGTGGGAATTTTCCTAGAATTATTAGCCTGTTTGGGCTTTGATTTTCTAAGAGGTGCCTCATATTGTTGAGGAGTGTAGATTTCACTACAAAATCTCATGTTATTCTTCTTAAGATCACGCTGTATCTTAATATAAGTACATCGTTTCTTAAGTTCTTCCAGAATAAACACAATTCTTGAACCAGCATTATCATATTCTAGTAAAAGATTGTTTCAATCAGACTTGTTCCAAGCCTCAGAGATTTCTTGTCCCAAATCTCCTGGTAACTTAGTGAACAGTCTAGTGCTAAGCTCTAGAGTGTAATAATGTCCAGAAATAGCGGTTAGAGCAAAGAAGTCTTGGAGGAAAGAAATAATCTTAACCCAATTTCTGAGTTGCAATTGTTCCAAATCTCTCATGGCTTCTGATTGCCTAATGGTTAAACCAGTATTGACATCACCTTTGGTGATGATCCTATGGATAAGATAGGTGAAATTATTGATGTTGTTGCCTTGGGCAACAAGACTAGCAACCTTGTCAGGAAACTTTGTCTTGTATGATTCCCAGATTGCTCTGGCAACATCACCAAGATAATTCTCAGCAATTTGAACCATGGATTCCCCATCAGTTACATTGCTGTGAAGGGCTTGGTAGTCTCTATAGAATACTCCAGTCCATTGTTCAAGATAGGTATTCCAAATCTGAGGGTGTATTCCAACAAGATTTAGAATTCCAGAGTTGAATTGAAAGTTAGGATTAGGTGGCTTTCTTTTGCCTATGGTATGGAGATCCTTCCTTTCTTGGTCATAAAGAGTGACAGGTAATCTAGGTGGATGTCCCAAATTATACGTCATAGTTTCATGTTCAACTTTTGGCATGACTGTAGTCATTAAACCAAAATGATAAGTTTTAGATGATATAGAAGATGAGTAGTCTTCTAAATATCTTTCAACAAGTTCCATTTTAGGAGATAAAATTGAAATATCAGGTGGTTTTTCTGGTATTTCAAGTTGAAAATTGTTAGTAGTAAAATTAGATAATTTATCAGGAGGTTCTCCTGGTATTTTATCTGGTTGAACATAGTCAATGGTGAAATTAGATAGAATATCAGGAAGTTCTCCTGGTATTTCATTTGGTTGAACTATGTCAATTACAGATCCAATAGATACTTCTGACATAGTATCTATATATTCTGTTGGAGTGATATTTAAATCAGGAGTGATATTAAAATCAGGTGAAAATTCTTCAGGATCGTGATTATCATTCTCTCTCAATCCAATAAAGTATTATTTTTCACCCACTCCCCTTCTAATTCAATAAAATACCGCCACGTGTCCAATTCATATTTTCACCCACACATTATTTGGAAATAGGTTTTTTCCCCCTGGTTTTTTCCCCTTGGCTTTTTTCCCCCAACATTAATCTTGCTCTTATATAGAAAAAGGGGATTTTATGTAAAGACCACATAAAAATATTTAATTTAAACTATAGGTACGGTATGAAATTGATTTTTACAGAATCACTTTTCAAAAATTAATTATCAAATAATTTTAAAAAAAATCTCAAATAATTTAATTTCATATGCCCCCTATATTAGAAATTAAGATTCAAAAGCAAAAGACATATATACTAGTAATAAAGAAATGAGTCATTATATTACCACTATATTATTTATTTCTTACACTGCAATCTTTCTATTCTACTTAAAAATCCTTAAAGCAAATTCCATTGATAACCTCATTTATTATTACTAATTTTTTTTTCCTTCTTTCCACCACATTCGTGATGTCCCTCTCCCCCTATATTAGGTCCCCTGCTCTTCACCTCTTCCACTCATGACTCAATTTTGATCCATTTAATGACGCCGAGACTTTTCCCTTTTTTGGAAAAAAAAAAAAAGAACTCAACATAACCACCTAGGAATCTGATGGTAAGTTTTCACTTCAAATTCTAGAAATTTTAAAAAGGAGATAGAGGAGTAGTCCCTAAAGAGAGCCCATTCATGGACCTATAGCAACAAAAATATAATATACAAGAACAATAAAAGTTGCTATTATAGCTTTTGGAATCTATGACGGCGTGATAAATGTCACTACTATATATAGAATCTAGCTCAATAGTGGCGATTTTGGTGTTTGTTGCCCCATAAATCTCATTTTTTGTAGTATATGCATGATCTAGGCCCAACTTCAAGTTGTTGAAATAATTTTTTGGATTAGTTCATCTATACAATATGACCTACTCGATAACCATTATTTTCCCTTAGGGGGTGTCCTCAACATGGGATGGATTTTAGAATTCCATACAATTTCACATGTCCTCCATTTAGACTATCCTCAATTTAGAATTCGTCAGATTCTACAAAAATCTGGCATCCTCAATTTCTCATGTATTCTGTTGGAATTCATTAAATGGTAGAATTCTATAGATTTTAACCTTAGAAATACACTTTCAACTTCCTCTCCAAAATCCAACCTCCCATCCTCAAATTCTCATGGACTCCATGAATTTTTTTAAAACCTAAATAATCCACGAAAAAATTAATTATGAATTAAGGAAAACAAATTTCTTATCACTCGAGTTTTTAGAACATTATCATATCGCATTCAATTTATATAAAGTAAATGGTCTATGTCTAGAACAATACATTATCGCAGTAACAAAAGTTATGCACATAGTTTAGTGTGTGTGTTTTATATCCAAAATCCCCTTATAATTATAAATTGAGGAAATACATTTTTCTTATCACTCTAATTTTTTTTTCTTCAATGTTTCTAGTTTTGAAAAATCATATCAATCTATGCAAAAGAATTGTCATGGATGAGACGAGGTATTATTTTTTTCCTTCATTGATTTTATTCTGGAAAAATCTTATCAATCTATACAAAAGAATTTTCATGAATGAGACGATCGATAGATGGTTATAATATGATATTATTAATAAGTTCAAAATAATTTCATAAGTAAATTAACCCGACACTGGTAATAAATTTTTTATGACACTAGTAAATTCTTCATTCTTCAATGATTTTATAAATGATTATCCGGATAAAAAGTAAAAGCAGATTTTGTTAATTTTTTACGTTGGTCCCTTTTTTTGGTAGTAAATTTATTTATAGATTGTATGACTATAATAAAAATTTTCATTTGATGAAAGGAAAGTAATAATAACAACGACGACGCCAGCAATAACAATAAGAAGAACAAACATGATAGTAAGAAATTTTTAAAATCTATTAATAAATTGCACTTTGAAGACCTTTTAACTCAACAAGTTCCACAAAAACACCTATTTAAATACACATGATTCCGTGGAATTATACTAAAGTCCATGATGATCCATAAATCCTTAAAAATCCACTCAATTCTATATTGAGGACAAACCCTTAATGCAATCATACTTTGTTTATTTGCATTTTTCCTATTTTACGTTGAGTCAACATTTTTGTTTTTGTCCTATTTGTTAGCTCAGTCTTTTTGTCCTAGTTTGTGTTTTATATTGTTCAAGTTAGTTTTTGTATAAGAACATTGCGTCTTAATTTTAATGGACTTGAGCAAGTGTACACATCGTATCTTTCATGATTAAATGCATGTTATGTTTATCAGATGTAATATGCTTTGTTAAGTTATACAACAATTTCATTCGTTTCTTTTAAAGGAATGGTGCTGATGATAAATCAGTGTGTTGTGCTTTTTATAATTATGTGTTAAATATTTGAATAGATGCTTTTTATAATTATGTGTTAAATATTTTCATTCTATTCAAATGGCATATATAATTGCTTGGTATTAACTTTCCTTGCAATGGACGGGGTGAAGCTACTAGTTGATATAATATGAGATACAGTTTGTTAGACTTAAAATTATAAAATACTATAATTAAAAAAAATATGAAATAGAATACTATAAATAATTTAAATAAATTATTATTAAATCAAACACGTTACTAGCCTACATAACACATGAAATCTCAGAAGGATTACATTTTATTTCCACATTCCACATTGTAAAATACTTACCTAAAATTAGTGTAATTAATTATCATAGATTTTTGTCTGCTTTTTTGAAAGAACTTTATTGATTTAAATCCAGTTCATTCAAATGAACGTTACAACTCATGCAACTTACGAATTCAACTCACATTTAATCACCTCGAATTTAGGAAAAAAAATTAACCGTTCTATTGTAAATGGATAATAAATACTCATTTTCTGTAACGCACCAAATTTGACAGTTAATTATGTGTTGGCAACAACTTACTCATGGATTCATTAATATAAAACAAATTTAAAGTTAATTCTAGAGAAAAACTTGGAACACCACTAATTGTACAGATATAACATGAGATATTTTAAAAAAATGATATTGGCACGTACCTCTAATTTCCGGCATATATATATATATATATTACACACATATATAATATATCCAAATGTAATAATTCACTTATTGATATGAATCTTATTTGTACAACTAGTGGAACTTATAAATTTTTCTTAATCCTGAAACTATATTTTTTATTTTATTTTATTATTATCATTTTTTTGAAGTTTATGTTTGATAATACAAAAAATATTTCCAAGTACTATGCACAAATGAGTTGAAGTCATATTTCCGGGAAAAAAAAATACGATTGTATCTTTTCTCAATTATTTAAAGGTAATTATAAGTTACGAAAAATTCATAGAAGTCTTATCCCCGTTTAGATTTCACAAATTCTATTGTTTTAATACACGCACTCATTCACCAAAATTTATTGCAGATTTTCTTAGAATTTATTGTAATACATGTAATAAATACTCTAGACAATAAGATAGAAGTTAATGTATATTTTCTGCTTTTTTTTACGAAAATTCTAGGGAGACATGAAAAATAGATATTAATATGTGACATTCTTATGTGGTACACTTATATTAGATGATGAAAAAGTGGTCATGTAATCATCACCCAATGAATGTGTGCCACATAAGAATGTCGCCTATTAATGTTACTTCTACATGTCTCCCTAGAATTGCTCTTTCTTTTATGTGTATTTTTTGTTTTTTGAAGGGGGTATATTTTCTACATAATATAGATGGGTTCTCTTATAAGCATATATAACACAGTGCATTCACACCTAACGGCGCTTTCATCATTTGTGCAAATATATATATATATATATATATTTTTTAACGCTCATTATAACTTTAAAATTATAATTTTGCATACTATAGATTTAAAAACTACTTAATTAAAACCAATTATTTAAAATTCCCATTAAAATTTTAACCACTCAGTTCACCTCATTGTAACCCTTTTGGGTTAACTAAAATTACGCTGTAATTTTCTTGACATATTTATGTTGATTTACGACATGGATTAATTTGCCCCATTTTCAACCAAAATGCAAGTATTAACAAAATTAGTTCAAGGGCTCATTGCCTTTTGCTTTAATAATACAATTGAATCATATGCCATACTCATCCTAAATGAATACATCCTCTGTTAATTAAATAGAGAAAAAGAATGCAGCACTTGTCGAATTTCCTATCTACTGCCAAATTTCCAATAAATATCTCCTACTTTCTTTTACATTTTCAAATTTAAATTTAGTCAAATCAATTACACTCAAATATCTCATGGGACCCATCTTTATTATATAATTTTGTACCATTAAACTCCACTCTCTCTCTCTCTCTCTCTCTCTCTCTCTTTATTTTACGTAAAGACAATGGATTTTTATGTGACTGCAGTGAATAGGAGTCAAATCCTATTCAATG